>PVKB01008217.1:0-19911 GCA_004027205.1 Ctenodactylus gundi | reverse complement strand
TAAAAATGAAGCACTAAACCTTCTGGAAGACAAAGTAGGCAAATTTCTAAAAGACAAAGGGGTAGGTAAAGATTTTCTTGACAAGACACCAAGAGCAAAAGAAATTATCCCCATTACTAACAAATGGGATCTTGTCAAACTAAAAAGTTTCTGCACAGCAAAGGAAACTATCAACATTGTAAAAAGAGAACCAACAGACCGGGAAAAATATTTACCACCAACATCTCAGATAAGAAGCTTATAACTAGAGAATACAGGGAGCTGAAGAAAAGTAAGCCTACCAAAATAAAGGATCCTATTGAAAAGCGGGCAAATGAAATGAACAGGCAGTTCACTCACGAAGAAATGCAAAAGGCCAATAGATACATGAAAAGATGTTCAACATCTCTAGCCACAAGAGAAATGCAAATCAAAACAACGCTAAGACACCATCTCACCCCAGAGAGAATGGCCTGCATCAACAATTCAAATAGCAATCAGTGCTGGGGAGGCTGTGGGGAGAAAGGAACCCTCCTGCACTGCTGGTAGGAGTGTAAATTCCTACAACCCCTTTGGAAAGCAGTATGGAGAGCTCTCAAAAGACTAGAAATAAATATCCCCTTCGATCCAGTGACACCCCTTCTGGGAATATATCCAAAAGAGGCCAAAACAACACATAGCAGAGATATATGTATACCCATGTTTATAGCAGCACAACTAACAATAGCTAAAATATGGAAGTCACCAAAATACCCATCAACAGACCAGTGGATACACAAACTGTGGTATTTATACGCAATGGAATACTATGCATCAATAAAGTCCAACAGCATTGAGGCTTTTGTAGGCAAATGGAAGAAACTTGAGAATATCATGCTTAGTGAAGTCAGTCAGAAGCAGAAGGTGAACCATCGAATGGTCTCTCTGATATGAGAGACCCAGATCACAACTCCTTTGGAACTTAAGATGAAAGACAAAGTGAAAGAGGGGGGTAGGGTGGGGGAGGAGGGAGGGAGGGGTGGGTAGGGGGAGAGACAAAAGGAGAGTGGGAAAGCTCTTGTCACCTTGACCAGATATGAATGTGCACAAAATGCCCAACCTCATTGTAAACCCTGAATTTTGCACATATACATATCAATAAAATGTGGGGAAAAAAATAAAAATAAAAAATAAAAAAGGGGGAGATGTTGGGGCCCTCAGGGCCCGAGAGCCTCAGCATTGCAGACCTCCGCAGGGTTCCTTCCTACAAAGAATTATTTACTACCTGTACTTTAAGCCAGATGTTCTTCCCCACACCCTGGTCTGCTCTTAACAAGCATTGATAGGGAAATATAGAAGCATACCTTGGTCTGCTCTTTGTTCTTGCCGAGCACTGATAAGGAAATGTAGAAGCTGGTAAACAACTGGGGTATAAGAGGGGAAACTGTAAAAAATAAAGTGTCTTTTGCAGTGTCCCTTACAAGAGTCCATGTTTTTTATTTTTTAATCCACACTCTCCCACTCAAGTACCCGTTGATTGACTGAGCAGGCTCGGTCAGATTTCCAAGAATTCAAGGCCATCTTGGGCTAGACAGTGAGTTCAAGGCCAACCTGGACTATAGAGGGAGACGCTGTTTCAAAAAAAAAATCTATATATAAGTAGTGAAAAAACAGTCATCTAAAAAAATCACCCCCCCCCATTAATCTTTAGATTCAATGCAAACTAATCAAAATCCCAATAGACTTTTCTAGAAACTTACATGCTTTTTTTTATTTTGAGACAGAGTTTCACTCTGTAGTCCAGGCTTATTTTAAACTCACTAAATAGCTCAGGCTGGCTTTAAATTTAGGGCAATCCTCCTGCCTCAGCCTCCCAAGTGCTGGGATTACAGGCATGTACCACTTCACCCAGCCTGTGATGGCTGGGCAATCAAACTCAGGGCCAAGCACTTTAACCACCGAGCTAATGCCCTCGCCCTCCCTACAAGATGATTTTTAAACTTTGGAAAAGTAAAGAGCCAAGAACAGTCAAAGCAATTTGGAAAAAACAAAACTTAGAGAACTCACCCAACCTTAAGATGCAGAGCAAAGCAACATGATGCTACTGGAATAACATTAGAAACTGACATCTATGAATTATTAATAGATTCCAGAAATAATCCAAATGATTTTTTCTCTTTTTTTGCAGGATTGAATCCTGGGGCTCATAGATGTGAGGCAAGCATTGTACCAACTGGGCGATAACCTCAATTCTCTATGGAATGGAATGATGTTCCCCCCATACTGGCAACTGACCCATGGCCTCTGCACTGAGTACATGCCAGTCCTTTTTTTTGTGAGACAGATTCTCGCTCTGTAGTCCAGACTGGTCCTGAACTCACTATGGAGCCTAGGATGGCCTTGACTTTATGGCAATCCCCCTGCCTCAGTCTCCTGAGTAGTGAGATTACAGACCTGTGCCATTATCCTGCTACTCAAACTCTTTAATCACTGAGCTATGCTCCCAGCTCAAAATTTTTATTTTGAGACACATTTTCACTATTAAATAGGCTTAAACTGGGCTTAAATAGGCTTAGACTGGGCTTAAACCTTCAATCTTTTTGCCTCAATCTCCCTGAACACTGGGATTATGAGAGCCAACACTCCTGGTTAAACAAATACAAGCATAAAGTTAAGATGAATCATATGCTAAATATAAAAACAAAGCCAAAGGATGTTAATATTTCTAACTTGAGAGAAAACAAAGATCTCTTGAAGAAGACAGAAAAAACACTAACCGAATGTCATCAAAATTTAAAAATTGGTGATAAAGGAAAAAAAACTTCCAAAGATACTAGGGGTATAATTCAGTGGTAAGCACTTGCCTGTGTGAAGCTCTGGGATCAATCTCTAACATCACAAAAAAACCAACAAGACAACCAAGAAAACAACAGCCAAGGAGTGGGAAAAACATTTGCAGTACTACATGTGATGAAGGACTTGCACATACAGAATATATGAAGAACTCCAGGGAGCCAGTTTACAGTCTGGGCAATATGTCCCAACAAAGCCACCATAAACAATGCGCAGAGGCCAAAAAGTGCTCACCACCATTAGTCCTCAGGGAAACACAAAATAAACTAATAGTGAAACACAACTACACACCACCATGACAGCTACAATGAAAAGACTGATGGGGGTTGGTAGAATGGCACAGCAGTTGAAACACTAGACCTGAGTTCAATTTCCCAGCACCACATAAAGAAACTGGGCATGATGGCACATGCCTGTAATCCCAGCACTCAGGAGGCTGATGCAGGAGGATTGCTGTGGGTCCAAGGCCAGCCTGGATTCCATTATAGTGAGCTCAGGACCAGCCTGAGTTGCAGAACAAGACTGTCTTAAAAAAAAAAAGAAAAAGAAGAAAGAAAAGAGAGCTGGAGGAATGGCACAGAGGTTAAAGTGCTTGCCTTGTAAGCACAAGACCCTGAGTTTGATTCCCTAGGACCGCATAAACCTAGGTGTGGTCATGCATGCCTGTAATCCCAGCACTTGGGGAGACTGAGGCAGGAGGACTGTCCTAATTCCAAGGCCAGCAGCCTGGGCTACACCAGAGTTCAGGACCAGCCTGGGCTACACCAGAGTTCAGGACCAGCCTGGGCTACAGAGCAAGACCCTGTCTCCAAAACAGAGAAGGAGCTGGAGGAATGTCTCAGCGGTTAAAGCGCTTGCCTAGCAAGCTATAACGTCAAGAACTAAGTGCCAGAACTAAGTGCCCAAGTTCGATTCCCCAGCACCACATAAACCAGGCATGGTGGCACACGCCCAGTGCTCAGGAGGGTGAGGAAGGATTGCCATGAGTCTAAGGCCAGCATGGACTCCATAGTGAGCCCTGGACCAGCCTGGGCTACAGAGCAAGACCCTGTCTCAAAAAAAAAAATAAAATAAAATAAAATAAAAATCAAAAAGAGAAAAAAAGAACAAGAAAAAAAGACTGATAACACTAAGTAGTTGAGTAGATTCAGAGCAAGCAGACTGTTGTCTATCACTGGTAAGAGTGTAAAATACGAGGGCTGGAGGAATGGCACAGTAGTTAAAGCCTTTGCCATGCAAGTGCAAGCTCTGAGTTCAATTCTCTAGCACTTTAGGTGTGGTGGTGCACACCTGTAATCCCAGCACTCACGAGGCTTTAAGCAAGAGGATTGCTGTGAGTTCAAGGCCAGCCTGGGCTACATGGTGAGTTCAGGACCAGCCTGGGCTACAGAGCAAGACCCTGTCTCAAAATAAAAAAAAAAGTGTAAAACGTGAGGCATAGCTCAGAAGTTACAGCAGCTGCCTACCACACACAAGTCCCTGAGCTCCATTCCCCAACACCACATAAATTGGGCGTGGTAGCACAAACTTGTAATCCCAGTGCTCTGGAAGGCTGAAGCAGGAGGACTGCTGTGAGTTTGAAGCAAGCCTGGGCAACACAGTTAATTCAGGAGTAGCCTGGACCACAGAGCAAGACTGTCTCAAAAAAAAAAAAAAAATAAAGAGTGGAAACTGTGACAACTGCTCTGCAAATTGGCAGGTTTTTCAAAAGCTAAATATGCATCTACAACCCTGGAATTCCATCCAAGGGAAAAGCCATTTTCCCCAAAACCTTGTGTGATAATGTCCATACTAGCTTTATTCTCAAAGCACAAACTCACAGAACTTAAGTCTCCACCAACTAATAAACAGTATGATTCAGAAATAAAAACAATCTGATACATGCAATAAGAAAAAGCCTCATAAATACGAGGAATGAAACAATTGTATGATTCTATTTATATAAAATTTTAAGTAGGCAAGGTAACCTATGGTGAGAAATCTGACCAGCAAATGCTTCACCATGGAGGGACAATTTTATTGGGAAGGAATGTGACAACTCTCTGAAGTAATGTCTTGGAATGTATATAAAATAGGCTAAATAGTCCTTAAAAATCTGAGTATTAGTTTGTATGTAAGTTTTATTTAAAAGAAATCTCAAGGGGCTGGAGGAACAGCACAGTAGTTAGTGCACTTGACTAGCAAGCACAAGGGTCTGGGTCCAATTCCCAACACCACATAAACTGGACATGGTGGTGTATGCCTATAATCCCAGAACTCAGGAGGTTGAAGCAGGTGAACCACTGTGAGTTGAAGGCCAGCCTGGGCTATAGGGTAAGTTCTGGACTAGCCTGGGCTACAGAGAGAGACCCTGTCTCAAAAAACAAAAAGCAAAAAAGAAGAAATCTCAAGCTGGGCATAGCAGCCCATGCTTATGATTCTAGTGCTCTGGGAGACTGAGGTTGGAGGATTCCAACCTGTTGGCATGTGCCTCCTGAGCAACTTAAGATCCTTTCTCTACACGAATAAGCAAACACCGTGTGTGTGAAGGCCTGGATTCAGCCCCCAGTTGTAGTTTGGTTTTTTTGTTTGTTTTGCTGGGGTTTTATTTTTGTTTTTTTGCAAAAAAAAAAAAAGAAAGAAAGAAAAGAAAAAAGAAAAGGAGACAGACAGGCAAACAGGACAAAATCCCCCCGGGCTGCGCTGGAGGGAAGGCAGGACACCAGGCAGAGAGGAAGAGCACACGCTTAGCTTTATGAGAGTAGTTGATAGGTAACTGAACTGAGCGTGGTGGTGCACCCCTGTAATCCTAGTACTCGGGAGGCTGAGACAGGAGGATTGCCATGAGTCTGAAGGAGACCCTGTCTCAAAAAATAAATAACAATAATAAAACAAACTTTCTAATATAAATCCAGTTTCTCCAAGGTTCACTACATAATCTTTGTAAATCATGATTTCTTGTTACATAACCAAAACTATTTCCCTAGTTGGACACAGCAGTGCATGCTTATAAACCCAGCACTCAGAAGGCTGAAGCAGGAGGATTGGGTTAGTTTGGGCTACATAGTAAGTCAGGAACACCCTGTACTATATTCTCAGATAGTCTCGAAAAACCGCAACAGGAAATATTTCCCAGAAAGTTATTAAATACAATTAAAAGCAAATTCACAACGGGCTAGGAATATGCTCAGTGTAAAGGCCCTGGATTCAATTCCCAGCACCAAAAAAAGAGACAGACAGGCTGTGGTTGCAAAAGCAGTAGAGCCCCACCCTAGCAAGTAAGAAGCCCTGGGCTGGAGCCCAGCACCACGTGAAAAGCAAAGAATTCGCTCTCCCTCAGTAATGAAGAATTCAACAGAAAATCTGATCACGATTAGTAAATTTAGTCTTTAGAATGACAATACTTTGGAGAAACATAACATGATAATTTACCAGTTTACCACTCCTCCTGTATAAAGTATATTTATAGCCTAGCCCTTGTTCCTCCTCCCTCTCTCCCTCCCTCTCTTTTCATGGTACTAAGAATTGAACCCAGGGCCTCTGTACCAAGCTACATCCCCAGCCAGTTTTATTTCTGATTTTGAAACAAGGTCTCACCAAGTCAGTAAGTTGCCCAGGCTGGGCTTGAACTTGTGATCCTCCTCTCTCAGAGTGCGTGGATTACACACAGGCCTGTGCCACTGGGCCCAACGGCCCTGACTCTTAGTAGCACTTACGGAGCTGTTCAGACAGCTGCCATTAAGGAGAAAGCTCGTAATACCAGTTTCTGAAGAAGAAGTCTTTACACCACCCTGTGTGCGTCCACACCCAAGTTAGCTACCACAGCTGGGGATGAACGAGGACAGGCTGAGCCCAAACCACTATACACACCGCTTCTGTTGCTGAAGAGTAGTAGTACAGGCAGACTCCTGCTGTGCCAACACTCCCTGCAGTGTGGACATGATCCGCCCTTGCCGTAGGGGCTGCACGTTCTCCTTGCTCAGCTCCCACTCGTCTCCCTCCAGAGACATGGCTTCACTGTGAAGAAGGAAAAAAATAGTAAGTATATAATATCAATTTATTACAGCACTAAATTAGTATGTTTTCAGAGAAGTGATTATTCATGATCTCTGGATTGAATATGGTAGCCTGACACAGAGTACTGTTAAATCCTGAACTTCTGACTCTGTCATGTGGTTTAATCCCAGCACTCAGGAGGCTAAGGCAGGAGGACTGCCATGAGTTCAAGGCCAGCCTGGGCCTTGATCATACTAACACCCTATGTTTTATTTGATGGCTTAAAACTAAAGTTTGGCTGATATGTTAGTGATGTGTTCGTTACCGAGGCACATTACCCAACATCCACAACTTGAGGAAGGATAGACTTTTTAGCTCGTAGTTTCAGGTCTCAGTCCATTCCTGGGCAACTGGCAACGGCAAGAAGGGTCTAGTGGAAGACAGCTGCTCACACTTTTCACAAGAGGAAGGATCAGAGGGCCCCAGAATAAGCTTAGGTAGAAGTTTATTTATCCTCCCAGGCCACACATCTATAATCTAATCACCATACAACTGTCCTCTACCACTCGTGTAATCCACCCCACCAAACTAGGCCCCACCTCCTAACAGCATATAAAATCCGTAACATCCAAATGTATGAGCCTTTTGGGGGATATTACAGATCTAAATCCTAACATTCCACCTCTGGCCCCCAAGATTCACGTCCCTTTCCTTAAGCAAAATGCATTCAGTCATCTCTAAGCATTGCCAAAGTCTTAACAGTTCTAGCACTTAAAAATGGTCAAGTCCAAAGTCTCCTCTGAAACTCAAGGCAAACTCCTGTGAAAATTAAAGTTAAACCCTTTCAATATAAAATAGCATAAAGTAAATATTCCAGGCTAGCAACTGAACCAAAAAGTAAGACTGAAACCCAGCACAGCACAGTCAATCCTGTAGGCTCTGTGTTCAGCACTTGGGGTAGCAAAACAAGAGCTCCACAGGCACTCAGCCACTCTACTTCCATGTCTCTCGCTGCAACCGCTGTGGATTCTCTTTTGGGCTGGCTGTTCACAGACTGTGGCCTCCTCTGGAGGCATTCCACTGCACCTTCAGCTTCACCTTCACAACTTCAGGCACTCTGCTCTCAGGGGCACACTGCCTGGCCTCCCAGGCCTTCTTGTCAACTGGGCAGAAGCCTTCCTGACCCCAGACTCTTAACAGTCTGCAAGCCGGGGAAGCCAGTGGCATGTGGATGACACTAAGGTTTACTGCTGGCTTCAGCAATAGACTGGCCCCCTTCTGCCATGGCTGCAGCAGCTTCTGAGTGCCTGGATGGCTGAAATCTGGGTACAGGGTGCCCTGGGATACTCTTCTTAGAGCAATGTCTTTCTTTTGCTCCCTAGAATGGGTAAAGGGTGGAGTCTTGTTGATTACTGAGATGCCCTCAAGTCATCTGTCCTGCAGTCATTCATGATGACAAATACTTTGCATATTTTTAAAGCTAAACTCTTCTGCAAACATGTTCTCTTTTGCACCTCCCCCCCACCCCGTAGTCACTTTCTTTTTGGCAAAACTGAAAACTTTTTACATCTTTTTCCTTTGCTGTTTTTTCCAGCTTTTCAGTATAAAACTGGCTGAAAGTCCCAAGTAGTATCCATGTGGCATCCTGAACACTGGGTTGCCTTGAAATTGCCTCCCCTAAATGAAGTAGTCCACTGCCCTTAATCTGTTTCAGGCAGTCTCAGGAGAGAGGCAAAATGCTGACACAGTCAGAGTGTAGAATGACCAATCGTCCTCCTTCCCATCTGAAAACACTTGAGCACAGCCTCTCTGATCTGCGTTTATTCCAGCACCGTGTTTTTCTGAGCTGACTAGAATCTCCCATCAAGCATGGATTACAACAATCTAAGGCTTCCCTAGCTAGCATCTTCAAATCTTACCAAACTCCTCGTGCAAGGCAGCTTCAAAGGCTTCTACACCACATCACTGGGCGAAATCCCAGCAAGGACCCACTCTTGGTACCAACTCCTGCCTCATTTGTTTCAGGAACACGTTTCAAAAGGTCTCAGTCCATTTATGGGTAGCTGGCAGTGACAGGACAGGGATCTGGCAAAGGACAGCTACTCATAAAATCATAAGAAGAAGAACTGGGGGCTGGAGGAATGGCTCAGCAGTTAAAGCACTCGCCTAGCAAGCATTAAGTATCTCAGTTGACACCCCAGCACCACATAAGCCGGGCACAGTGGTGCACACCTATAATACCAGCACTCGGGAGGCTGAGACAGGAGGACTGCTGCGAGTCCAAGCCCAGCCTGGGCTCCAAAGTGAGTCCAGGACTAAGCTGAAAAAAAGAAGAAAAAGAAAAAGAGGAAGAATTGGCCCCCCTGCCCCAAGAAGAAGCTGGGTTAAGGGTTTATATCCTTCCAGGCCACATGCCTGTCCTCAACTACACACCTATAATTTACCCCTCATGACCAGGCCCCACCTCCTAACAGCATGCGAAATCCCTTACATCCAAATACATGAGCTGGGCATGATGGTACACAGCTGTAACTATAATCCCAGTGTCTTAGTTACTTTTTCGTTGTTGGAACAGAATACATGACATCCACAATTTAAGGGAGTAAAGATTTTAGTTCAGTTTCAGTAGGTCTCAATTCCATACAGGGGTGGCTGGCATGGTAGAAACTCATGGCAGAGATGGCAGTCGGACAAAGAACTGCTCATGACATGGCAGACAAAATCCATGTTTGGGAGGAAGGGTGGGGTCACCCTTCCAGGTACTGCACTACACCTTCTGGGTCAAGCCACAGGGTTCTGGCCCCTTTGAGCAGGCCCAACCTCCCAATAGCACATGATTTGCACAGGTAATCCACAGCATCCAAACACATGATGCTACTACAGACCCAAACCCTAACACTCAGCTACTCAAGAAACTGAGGCAAGAAGACTGCGAGTTCTTAGACAGCCTGGGCAGTTTAGCAAGATCCTGTCCCAAAATAAAATTTTAAAAAGGGTATGGCATATAGCTCAGTGTCACAGCATTAGCCTCACATGTGCAAGCCAACATAAAACACAAATACCTGAAGTTAGTACCTACAAGTATCCCACAGTAAAGCAGTTTAATGGGCAAAAGTAGCCTTCCAAACTGTATCAAACCCCTACAAGGGGAATCCACAAAGCTTTATGGAGGCAATCATAATGTGGGGTACACTCTGTACTTGAGAGCTCTGCAATGGTCAGGCAGCCTACTTTTGACTCAGATGTTATCTCTGGATTGAAAACAAAGACAAGCACTAATTTTCAAATTAGAGTGAAAACTGCATGAGATTTCAATCTAAATGACAGCTGAAAACTCTATACCAGAAAGTAAGTAGATTTGGCTATAACTACTCACATTTTTAAACTATATTGTGTGAATCCTGTAAACATGAGGCACACGTGTCATTTCTTCCTGTATCCATGCTCTATGACACCAGTAATTACTGAGTAAACATTGTTTCATTTGAAAAGAAAAATTTTTTTTGAGTCAGGGTCTGTTGCTGAGGTTAGTCATGAACATGCAATCCTCATGCCTCCCTCTCCCATTATCTCCCAGTCTTCCTTGATCTTAAAATAGACACTAACACTACCTCAGTTAAATGTTCCAAACTGAGCTGGAACTGCACCCTCCTGCCTCTTTCCTCATTTCAAATAACAACAACTCCATTCTTCCAGTTTCTCAAGCCAAAAATCTTAGTGTTGCCCTTAATACTCCCTTACATCCCTGGAGTCCAATCCTGTAGGCTCTTCCTTCAAATCAGACTACTTCTTCACATCTCCAATTTTCACCCATGCTGTTAGGCAGATGTTAGGCTCCAGGAAGGGAGATGCTCTGTAAGCCTTGGGCCGGGACCTGGTTTAATTTAAGAACTTCTCTTGGGACCAACAATGGCACACAGGCATGGCGTGGCATGTCCTTGGGCCAGAAAGGGACGTCTGCCTCCTGAGCTGAGTCTTTCCTTGTGGTAGCAACCAAAGAGCGATTTAAAAACGTTGAAAAAGGCAAGAAGATCTCTGTACAGAAGTGCACCCATGCTGCACAGTGGAAAAGGTGGACCAGCCCAAGACGGGGCCAAGTCTCCACAGTCTATTTGGGCGGGAGATGGCTCAGCCTCCTGGACTCCCTTACACAGATGCCAACAAGAACAAAGGCATCACCTCGGGAGAGGGCACACTGATGGAGTACTTGGAGAATCCAAAAAAGTACATCCCTGAACAAAAATGATCTTCGCTGGCATGAAGAAGGAAGGGGAGACGTAATAGCTTACCTCAAAAAAGCTACTAATGAGTAGTAGTCACTTCCTTAAGTTATTACAAAATTACTTAGAGTATCTCATGGCTTTGTAAGTGCACCATAATTTAGTTGGTATCATACACCATAATTCAGATTATGAACAGCTGACAGAATGTTCTGCTGGACAGTCACATTTTGATAGTAATTCCACTTCAGTAAACACTATTATTGTCCCTTTCTAAACACACAGTTAGACTTGATTAATAATGTTCAACTTTTAACAAAAATGAGGAATGCATCTCAAAACCTCCTGAGGATTGGCTTTATGTTATGTACATCTTTCATTGTCTTGGAACCAAGCAAGATTCACTCACCTTGTTTCAATTTTTGTTCAGTAGCCTGTTAAAGACAATGTCTGAAGATGAGGAAGCAATGTCCACTTCATATTTTTGGCTTTGACTATGCCTATTTAATTAGAATTCCCTGTATCCAGAGTGCTGCCTTTTACAGACAAAAAGGCATTTTAGTGGTGGATGTATAATACTAAATAAAAAATATTTAACAGTTAAAAAAAAAGAACTTCTCTTGGAAGAAGCCAATATGCTTGAGTACAGATGACTGGATAAAGAAGATGTGGTATGTATACACAATGGAGTATTACTCTGCCATTAAGAATAACATAGATGCAAGAATACTAATTAATAGTAATGAGAATATAATGCTCAGTGAAAGCAATCAGACCAAGAAATTTAAATACCATATGGTCTCTCTAATACGAGAAGACCAAACCATAAAAACTGTAAAAGATAAAGAAGAAGCAAAATGATGGACACTGTACAAAGAGAAAGAGAAGTGTGTGAGAGGGTGGAGAAGGGGAAAGGAAGGTGATATGTAAAAAAAGAACTGCTCAAGCAGGGTGTGGTGGTACACGCCTGTAATCCCAGCACCTGGGAGGCTGAGGCAGGAGAACCGCCACGAATCCAAGGCCAGCCTGGGTTACAAAGTGAGTTCAGGTCCAGCTTGGGGTACAGAGTGATAACCCTATATCAAAACAAAACAAAACAAAACTTCTCTCTCCTAAGTTTAACTTGTTTCCCTAGGTTTCTCCCATTATTAAGGCCCTGAGGATTCACTGACCATTTGCAAAGGACAGGAAGCCATTTTGCACCAAAGGAACTCTAAATGGCAATAAGCATAATTACCCTAGTTTCCTGACACCCAGAACTCCAGTGTGCATAAAGTGCATCCAAATTTGCACTCCATGCAGATGACATCATGGCATTGCCCAACTCCATGAAGACATACATCTGAGCAGATGCCTCTGAGGCCTGCCGCCCTCTCCCTTGAAGGTGTACCTCCCTGTCCACTGCACGGACAGTCTGCCTATGCTTCTATACAACCATTCTGTGTCCTGACTAATTCTTTTATCAAGGGCACAATACTCAAGTAAAGACAAGACTCGACTTCCCCTAACAGTTCAGTCACGCTTTTCTCTTGCCCGAATTATTTCAATAAGCCTACCTGCTTCCATCCTTTTGTCTTAATTCGACACAGCAGCTAAAGTGAGCCCCTCTTACAAGACACATCCTGTCTCTGCTCTGCTCAACATCTCCCGAAGGTTTACTTGGGTGTGGATCATGCCCTGAGCCTTCACACTGAGTTACATCCCCCGCCCATTCTTTAGATTGTGATAGGGTCTCCCTAAATTGCTATATTACCTGTGCTACCAGCTGGCTTCCAATGATTTTTCAATTACAATCAGAATAAAAGCCAAGTCCTTCCACATATATCCAAAATATGCCTGCATATTTTCTTTTTTTAAATTAATTTCTTTCTATTTTCTTGATTCATTGTGCTCTAGTGTCACTGACCTTGGACTCACCTGGCCAACTTCCTCTCCTTCTGGATAGTGTACTTCCCTACATACATGCATGATCCCTTCTTAAGTTTCCAGTAAGTCTTGACCCAAAGAACACCTCAGTAAGGTCTCTGTAAAAGTTGCACCAGGCCAGCCCAGCAGAGCAGGCCTGTAATCCCAGCATCCTGAGAGGCTAAGGCAGGAGGACTAAAAGTCTGAGCCCCAGTGGAGGCAACTCAGTAATTCACTGAGATTCTGCCTCAAAAAATCCAGACTAAAAAGTGGGCTGGGGATGTGGCTCCTCAGTGTCAAGGTGCTGGGTTGTATCCCCAGTGTCTCACTCACACACACACACACACACACACACACACACACACACACACACACAATTGCTCTAGGCCACACCCCCAACACTCCCTACCCACCCCTTCCACTGCCCACTCCTTGCTTTACTTATTTCTTTTTGTACGGACCACCACCTAATTTTTGTCTCATCTGTGCACCTCCCAGACACCTTCCACCCTCCCCAGAACTTAGGCTAAATGAGGACTGGAATTTTTATGTCTTTTTTTTCCTTTTGGTTATAGTGAATGCTTAATAGGTATTCACCAAACATTTATGGCATAAATGAAAGAGGTTATGACATGCAATTTTTCTAGGTACTATGAATTCCATAATGAAAATGCACACTTAATTCAAAACTAGAAATAAGCTGGGCACGGTGGCACATGCCTGTAATCCCAGCATTCAGGAGGCTGAGACAGGAGGATTGTCACAAGTCCAAGGCCAGTCTGGGCCCCACAGTGAGTTCAGGTCCAGCCTGGACTACAGAACAGAACTCTGTGTCAAAAAAAAAAAATCTAACCTAGAACTGCCATATAACATAAATATAAGCAGCAAACATGTAGAGAAGGGCTTCTTAGACCTGCACTACTGGCAAAGAACAGATAGCATTAGTTGAGCACATATTTGGAAGCAGTTACTTTAAAAATACTACGACACCCCCCAGAACCCCAGAAGGCAGCATTAATACCAGCATTTTCTAAATAGTAGATCAAAACAGCAACAGCTGAAATGAGACGCAAACACAAACCATACTACGAAAAATCAAGCCTCTTCAGTTGTTGTTTTGTTGTTGTTGTTGTTTAGGTACTGGGAATACAACCCAGGGCCTTCACCTTTTTTGTTTTGATTTTTGTGAGACCGGGTCTCGCTAACTCACTAAGCCGTCCAGCCTGGGATGGAATTCGCCATCTCCCAGCCTCAGCCTCCCAGAGTGCCAGAACTACAGGTCTGAGCCCCGGCCCGCTCTCCTTCGCTTTTCTTGGCGTAAACTTCTTCTTCTTCTTCTTCTTCTTCTTTTTGAGACTGGGTCTCGCTCCGCAGCCCAGGCGTGTTCTGAACTCACTACGGAGCCCAGGATGGCCTCCACCTCACAGCAATCCTCCTGCCTCAGCCTCCGAGTGCTGGGATTACAGGCGTGCGCCACCACGCCCCGTTTATCCGGTGCTGGGGATGAACTTGGGTATCGGGCACTTGTTAGGCGAGCGCTTTAACCGGATGCGCCGTTCTCCCCCAACACCGCTCCACCTCTGAGCGCGGCATGGCGAGGCTCCGGCGGCGCTGCCCCGACTGCTCTGCGCCGGGCCCTGCAGCTGTCGGCCACCTAATATCCGGCAGACCTAAGCTCCCAAGGCAGCGCTTCTCTCGTACCTACCCAAGAGCAGCCCCTTCCTTCCTGGTCGCCGCCATTCGGGATCCCTGGCTCAGGCCCTCCTCATGCCGCAGTACTCTCCTTTTAGGGCTGCCGACCGTCTAGGCTTCCATCCACAACTTGCCTTGAGAGCCACCCAAGCGATCAAGGGGGACTGGGGACAAGGGCGGGTACCCAACTCGCTCACAAACTGGTCACCTCACGCGCCCATCCTCAACAGCAAAGTTTTAAATTTAACGGTCCCGCGCGGCCGACGTGGCCACGCCCCCTCCGCTCTCCTTACGCGCGCCTCTTCCTAGGCATTCTGGGACATGTAGTTTATTCCGGGTTTAGTCCCCGCGTTAGGGAGTCGTTAATACTAAGGGCGGGAATCAGGACAGGAAGAGGGCGGAGCCGGGGACGTAGGCAGAGGGCAATGGCTGCCCAGGTGTGGGAAGTTCAGGCAGTCCGACATGAAATGTCTGCAGGTGCTCTGTGCACCTCGGCTCCAAGCAAGACTCTGAAAGTGACACCTTAAGCACTAGAATTGCTGAAAGGGTAGAGACGCGTCTAACTCTCCCGGGCTGCTGGCCAGGCTGTGGTCACCACTCCGGTCTGCACCGCCACTCACACCCGGATCCAGGTGCTTACGCTACTTTGACCTGCGGTTTTCTGCCCAATCCTTGAACAAAAACAAAACAAACCAAAACTGAATTCTACTTCCTTCTATAAAACTGTGGATCGTGTTATATCTTACCTTACGCCTGTACTGAGTTAGCACTGCATTTCCTTTCCCTTCATGACCTGCTCACTTCTACAACTTATTTTTTCTTTTTCTTTTCTCCCTCTATAGCCCAGGCTGGCCTTGGACTCAAGACAATCCCCTGCCTCAGCCTGCCGTGTGCTAGGATTACAGGCGTGCATCCCCACGCCCAGCTTTATGTGGGGCTGGAGAATTCGAACTCCGTTCCTCCAGCCCTACAACTTCGTGATTTTTAACCACTTCCCTAGTCAGATGTCTTGGCAACTCGGGTACAACAGAAGGCACAATCAGGCTAAAATTCTTGCTTGTTTCACAAAAAGAAGACGGAAAGGGAGCAAGGGATAAACTTGTGCAGACAGGAGGTGCTTTGTGTTTCTGGGTAAGCAGGACTCAGAGTAACAGGCTTCAAAGACACCCTCCAACTGAAAGGCAAGTCAGGATTGAGCTCATAGCATTTATGGAGGAAAAAGAGAGAGCAAAACCTCAGCCTGAAAATCTCCAGATGGTGGGACACAGAAGATCCAAGCATAACACACCTTTTAAGAACTCCAGGCTGGTGGGAGGCAATTTCAGGGTCTGCCTGCTACAGCCCAATAAGCAAGGGGCCACAGAAGCACGTAGGAAGATCCTCCAGCCCAGGTCCTGGGAAGAGGAGACAGTCAGGGAAAAGTCCTAGGGAAACCTAAAGGGCAAGGGAGACTTGGCTCCACAACTCAACACAACAGGACAAGGTGTGTAACAGCTGACTCGCATTTCAAGCACTCCTTTCTAGTGACTGCTGTCCAGCAAGTTCCCTCACCCGGGCCTCATCTCTTTGGACCTCCAAGTTGGCCCATCAAGACTTACCTGTCCTGTGTCCCATTTTCTTTCTATACAGGAAGCATAGGAGCTGAATTATTCTAAGATACAGTTAATGCTATAGTGCAGCATTTTCCACATCATGTTAACTTTTTTTTTTTTTTTTGAGACAGAATCTCGCTCTGTGGTCCAGGCTGATCCTGAGCTCACTGTGTAGCCCAAACTGCTCTCAAGCTACCAAGTGCTAGGGATTACAAACACACAGCACCCTGCTTAGCTAACCTTTACGTGATGCTGGGGAATCAAACCCAGGACTTTGCACATACTAGGCAAGCACTTAACCACAGAGCTTGCTTGCTTTCTCTTTTTCTTTTGTTTAGAGGCATTCACTGGCATTTCCTACCTTAGGATCCCTTTCCTCCACCTTCAAAGACAGAATGTAACATCTGTCCAGCTTAGCTTCCATCATCCCATCTCTTTGACCACAGTCAGGAAAATGTCTTTGCTTTGAAAGGCTTATATGATTAGATTGGGCTCACCCAGAAAATCCCAGGTAACCTTTCCATCTCCAGATTCTCAACCTTGATTGCATTTGCCAGGCCTCTTTTGCTACATAAAGTTACATAATTATGGGATTCATGCATTAAGACATGACGTTCTAGAGAGCCACCATGTTGCCTATTACAGGATGACAGAATATGTTGATGCCTCTAATATTTGACCATAAGAAATTCTTTCCATGAGCTGAGCACAACAACCCATACCTCTAACCCCTCCTATTTGGGGGGCTAAAATAAGAGGATCACAGTCTGAAGCCAGCCTGGAAAATGTAGTGAGACCCTGTCTCAAAATAAAATAACAGGGAATTGGACATGGAGTTCAATGATAGAGCACTGTTAAAGCCCCCAAAGTATCAAGTATTTAAATGTTATGGCTCATCTATGGATTCCATGTGCTGTTACGAGATGAGGCCTGGATGGAAGGGAAAGGTACTGGGGGATTGATCTAGAAGGGGCAGACCATTGGGCTTGACCTGGAAGGTATACACTAGCCCTACCTTTCCTTTCTCACTTGGCTTCCTGTCCTCCACACTGTGAGTAGCTTCTTTCCTTCTAGGTCTCTGCCATGGGCTTCCACCATCACCAGCCACCCACGAGGAGACTGAGGCCTTCTGAAATTGTGGGCTAAACCTTTCCTCCCTTAAGTTGTGGATGTCAGGACTGTGTTCCAGCAATGAATAGGAACTGAGGCAAGCATTCACCTAGCAGGCAAAAGGCACAAGGTCCTGGGTTCTATTTTCAGTCACACACACACACATACACACACACACACACACACACACACACACACACACACACACCTCTGCACATCTTTTAGAACAGATTTTGGGATGTGTTACTCAACATATTGTCCCTCCAAGGCTCCTTGCATTTTAATAGGAGGCTCACAGAGAAAAAAAATCTAAAAGAATAAGTCTTGCTTGTGTGATTTCAGGCACAATAGTTATTGGCAACAGTCTGGGACTATGTTAGCAAGCTCAATTCCATATTTTTACAAGACATCAAAGTCATACCTAGGGGCTGGATGAATCACTCAGAGGTCAAATTGCTTGCCTAGCAAGGACTAAGTATCTGAGTTCAATTCCCCAGCACCACACAAACTGGGCATGGTGGCACATACCTGTAATCCCAGCACTCATGAGACTGAGACAGGAGGATTGCCGTGAGTCCTAGGCCAATCTTGGCTCCATAGTGAGTTCAGGACCAGCCTGGGCTACAGAGCAAGACCTTGTCTCAAAAAAAAAAAAAAAGAAAAAAAGAAAGAAAAAAAAAAAAGCCATGCCTACCTACATCTACATCCATACCTCTTATATGGATTTAGTTGTCAGAAAGTCTATAATTCCTCTCATGGTCTTGTGGAGACGTATGTGTTCCTAGTTGCACAGTGACAGTTTTACCTTGTCTTCACCAATGTTCACAAAAGCCACTTTAGCAGGACAAGCACTCTAAGGATGAAAAGCCTTTGCACAAGCTACACTCCTTTATCCTTATTCCTTTTTTGTTTTTATTTATTTATTTGTTTATTTTGAAACAGAGTTTTGCTCTGTAACCCAGGCTGGTCCTGAACACACTAGGGATCCTAGGCTGGTGTTGGACTCAGGGCAATTCTACAGTCTTAGCCTCCCGAGTGCTGGGATTACTGATGTGCGTCAGCACGCCTGGCTTATGTGGTGCTGAGGAATTGAACTTGGGTACTTAGTGCTTGATATAGTGCTTGCTATGACCAAAAAGAACCACGAAAGGAACAAACAGAGCTGGGCTTGGTGGTGCAGGCCTGTGATCCCAGCATGATGGGAGGCTGAGGCAGGAGGACTACAAGGTTGAGCCCAGCCTGGGCAATTTCATGAGGCTGTCTCAAAAAACAAAACAAAACAAAAACACAATAAAACAAACACTAGGGATGTAGCTCAGTGTGAAAGTTCTGGGTTTAATCCCCAGTACTGCCCTGCCCAACCCCCAAAAAAGAGCTAGAGGAATATCTCAGCAGTTACAGCACTTGCGTAGCAAGCACAAGGTTCTTAGTTCAATTCCCTAGCACCATATAAGCTGGATGTAATGGTACACACCTATAACACCAGCACTTGGGAAGCTGAGGCAGGAGGACTGCCATGAGTTTGAGGTCAGCCTGACTACCTAGTAGGACCAGCTGGACTACAGAGTGAGACCCAGTCTCAAAAAAAAGAGATGGGGTTCAAATTTCTCAAACACATAAATGCCCCCTTCGCTTCTTCTATCCTATGTCTAGAACCTTCCAGCCCCAATGTCCCAATGGGTTGAAAAGTTGATTTGTGAGTTTTACCTCCTGCTTCTCCTGTTCTTGGTCAACAATAAAAGTATTCTTTGCTGTCTAATCAGTACTTGGTCTTGTTATTGTTTCTGCAAGTTGGGGGGCAGGGAGGAGTGTTATAACCCAGTTTGGGGCCAGAAATTGGCAACAGCCCACGTCCTGGAGGGGCATGAGAGCTTCATTCCCATCCACTGGCTCCATTTACATTTACCAGGGAGGCTGACCCATGGGGCCAAGGCTCTGGATCTGGTGTTGCCCTCCCTGGAGCGTGAATGTGGGGCACAGTGTGTGAGCTCTGCTGGTCACCGAGTTCCCAGAACATGGAGGGCCTCTGGACTCCAATGGCACTGGTCAACAGGCTAACAGATATGAGCACAAAAAAAGATAGCTATGTTAACCTTCTGGAAGACAAAGTAGGCAAATTTCTAAAAGACAAAGGGGTAGGCAAAGATTTTCTTGACAAGACACCAAGAGCAAAAGAAATTATCCCCATTACTAACAAATGGGATCTTGTCAAACTAAAAAGTTTCTGCACAGCAAAGGAAACTATCAACATTGTAAAAAGAGAACCAACAGACCGGGAAAAATATTTACCACCAACATCTCAGATAAGAAGCTTATAACTTGAGTATACAGGGAGCTGAAGAAAAGTAAGCCTACCAAAATAAAGGATCCTATTGAAAAGCGGGCAAATGAAATGAACAGGCAGTTTACTCACGAAGAAATGCAAAAGGCCAATAGATACATGAAAAGATGTTCAACATCTCTAGCCATAAGAGAAATGCAAATCAAAACAACGCTAAGACACCATCTCACCCCAGAGAGAATGGCCTGCATCAACAATTCAAATAGCAATCAGTGCTGGGGAGGCTGTGGGGAGAAAGGAACCCTCCTGCACTGCTGGTAGGAGT
>PVKB01008216.1:0-19902 GCA_004027205.1 Ctenodactylus gundi | reverse complement strand
AAGCGGTAAGAGAAAAACAGAAAGTGACCTACAAAGATAAACCCATCAGGATAATGGCAGATTTTTCAATCCAGACTCTAAAAGCAAGAAAATCGTGGAGCTATATCATCCAAGCACTAAAAAAACATAGATGCCAGCCAAGACTGCTATATCCAGCAAAATTATCTTTTAATTTAAAGGGAGAACTTAAAACTTTCCATGACAGAGACAGTTTAAAGGAACTTTCCATGACAGAGACAGCTTAAAGGAATTTGCAGCCACTGAGCCAGTATTGAAGAAAATACTTAAAGGAAACTTAGAAAGTGAAAGGGAGACCAGCGACACCAATGACCCCAGAGAAAAAGTGACAACAGCTAGAGGAGGAGGAGCTGAGAAAAAAGTAGGTTAGTAATCAGTGAAATATGAGTAAATAAGATATGAAAGGAAATTAAGAAATAACTAGATTTGCCTACATGTCTGTCGCTTTAGTATATTTATGTGGTATAGATTTAAGTTCATTGAATGTAGCAATGTGATATAGTTTTAACTTTGTTTTGTTGTAGCAATTCACTTATTAGGTCACTAATGAAAGTTTATCCTAAGGAAACTGATTGATATAAAGATAACCTTGTGAATGTACAAATATGCACCTTCCAGTGTTCAGCTAAGGCAACTGAAATTTATTTATTCATTGTTTTCTTCTTTCCCAAATTAACTATCCTTTTGAACTTACATGCTTATAGATATTTTCTAGTGTGAACTGGTGGGTAAGGCCAGGTTTAACAATAACAACAAAGATGTAGGAAAATATGGAAAAAAAAAACTTGTGGTGAATATCCCAATGAAGGGACTGGTTGGATTCAGAGAGGAGATATCAAGATTTGACTACTGCGAACTCATTAGAGGAATAGGAAGCTGGGATAGAGTGGTAACTTGAGTGAAATGACTTAGGTGCGGAAGATTAATATGTTAAACACCGTATGGTTTCTCGGACTTGGAAAACCCAGAACACAGACATTCTTTGGAACCATATGAAGTGATAGCCGGAGCCAGGGGAAGAGACAGGGAGCGGGTGGGAGGGTAGAAGATGGGAAGGGATTGTGAAGTCGATGTGATACATAGATGTACGAAACACCCAAATTCATTGTAAATACTATGTATTACATTTGTATATTAATAAAATAGTGGGAAAAAAGGCAAGTAGACCTAATGGCCAAAAATCTTAAGGACAACAAACTAGAAATGCACAAGGAACTCAAAATGAAAATAATCAGAGGCTGGAGGAGTGGCTCAGTGGTTGAAGTGCTTGCCTAGCACGAGTTCAGTTCCCCAGCACCACATAAACTGGGCATGGTGGCACATGCCTATAATCCTAGCACTCAGTAAGCTAAGGCAGGAGGATTGCTGTGAATCCAAGGCCAGCCTGGGCTACATAGTGAGTTCAGTCTGGGCTACAGAGACCCTGCCTCAAAAAAGAAAGAATCAAAGAAAGAAAGAAACAAGGAAAGAAAGAAAGAAAAAGAAAGAAAGAAAGAAAGAAAAGCCTTAATAGATGAAAGCCACAAGGAGTATAGAGAAGAATTAAATAAAGAAGGCAATGCAAAAAATTAATGAAGAATTCAGCAGGTAAATTGAAAAAAGGAAAGCTAAACTCCAGAATATGAAAAACTCCTATATAAAAAAAACAGGAAACCAGTTTGAACACTTTGAGGATAGATTATAGAATCTTGAAGATGTGGTGGGTAAGTGATCACATAGTGAGGACTGAAACAAAGACAAGAAAGAGTCTGGTGGCAATGGCTGATGAATGACTCAAAGAGAAACAACCTCAGAATTATGGGAGTGCAGGAGAATATGGAGGACAGAACAAAAGTTTAAAGTACATGTTTAATGAAATTATGGAAGAAAATTTCTCAAATCTAGGAAAAAAAATGAATCTTGATCTGCTATAAGCATATAAAACCCCACATAATTTGGACCAGAAGAGAACCTCCCCATGACACATAATTAAAATCATTGAGACTCAGCACAGAGAATATTAAATGCTACAAGAGAAAAACAGAAAGTAACAAAGACAAACCCTTCAGAATAAATGCAGACCTCTCAACACAGACTCTAAAGGTCATGAGGTGTGACACCATCCAAGTTCTAAGAGAACACAAATGCCAACCCAGACTGTGATATCCAGCAAAACTATCCTCCAAAATGGAGAGAGAAGTTAAAACTTTTCATGACAAAGAAAATCTAAAGAAATTCATGGCCACTATACTGACATTGCAAAAAATACTTAAAGGAATTCTAGATAGAGATAGAGAGACCAACAATACCAAATACCCCAGATAAAAGGAAACTATAGAAAGAGGAAAATGGATTGACTAGAATGAAGACTGATAATTCAACATCAAAACATCATAATGATAGCAGATATAGCAAATATGCCAGTGTAATAGCACTGAGTGTGAATGGTCTCAACTCATCTATGAGAAGACACAGACTGCCTAATTGGATCAAAAAACAAAAACCTGGGGCTGGAGGAATGATTCAGCCATTAAAGTGCTTGTCTTGCAAATGCTATGCAAGTGCTAAGTACCCGAGTTGATTCCTCAGCACCACATAAGATGGGTGTGGTGGTGCATGCCTATAATCTCAGCACACTGGAGGCTGAGGTAGGTGGGTTTTCCGGGAGTCCAAGGCCAGACTGGGCTCCATTGTGAGTTTATAACCAGACTGAACTACAGAGTTACACCCTGCCTCAAAAAAAAATCCTCTAAAATTTGTTCCTTGTGAGAGACACACTTTACCCATGAAGAAACACATAGACTGAAAATAAAAAGACAGAAATCAATACTCCATGCAACTGGACCCAAGAAATAAGCAGGAGCTTGTATACTATTCTCAGATATAGCAGATTTCAAATCAAAACAGATCAAGAGAGTCAAAGATGGACACTATACACTTGTTAAAAGAATAATTGAAGAGGAAGATATCACAATTATCAATATATAAACCCCCAATCTCAGGGCACCCAATTTTGTAAAATAAAAATTACTGGACTCAAAAGGTCATGTAAGCCCCAATACAGTTACAGGGGAGACTTCAGTATTCCACTGTCACAGATAGAAGGGTCAGCCAGAGAGAAAATTAACAAAGAAATATTACAGTTAAACCACTCTATGGAACAATTGGTCTTAACTGATATCTACAGTGTTCTAGCCAACATCAACAGAATACACTTTATTTCACAGCAGCACATGGAACATTTTTCAAATTAGACTGTATTATAAACCATAAGGCATGTTTAAATAAGGACGAAGGAGTCAAATTAATTCCTTGTATACTTTCAGATCATAGTGAAATAAAACTGGAAATGAACAGCAAAAGAATGTATAGAAACCAAGTACATGGAGACTGAATAACTTGCTACTGAACAAACAATGGGGTCACAGAAGAAATCAGGGAAGAAATAAAAAAAGACTTCATACATAGAGCTAGATGAGAAAGAAAGCACATCATACCAGAAAGTGTGGGTCACATTGAAAGTGATTGTAAGAGGAAAATTCATAGGTATAAATCCACACATTAAAAATAAACAAGTAATCCCAAATAAACAAGTTCATAATGAGAATTATTTGGGAATGATGGGAAGTTAATGATTCTAAAAGGCCTAATGAATCAAGTCCAATCTAAATCAACAAGTAGTAGAAGAAAAGAAATTATAAAGAGCAAAGCAAAAATCAATGAAATTGAAATTAAATAAAAACAATACAAAGAAATCAGGAGCTGATTCTTCAAAAGAATAGACAAGATTGGTAAGCCTCTAGCTAAACTAACCAAAAGGAGGAAAGCAAAAAAAGAATTTTTGACTATTTTGACTTTAAAAAGTTTCTTTTTTCTCACTATTTTAATTAATATACATATATAATACATAGTATTCGCAATGAATTTGGGTATTTCCTGCACATATATATCATATCAACTTTACAATCCCTTCCCATTTTTGACCCTCCCACACCCTCCCCATCCCTTCCCCCAACTCCGGCTATCACTTCATGTGGTTCTGTAGAATGTCTGTGTTCTGGGTTTCCCAAGTCAGAAAGACTATACAGTACTTAACATATTAATCTTCTGCATCTAAATCATTTCACTGAAGTCACCACTCTAACTCAGCTTCCTATTCCTCGGATGGGTCGCAGTAGTTAAATCTTGATGCCTCTTCTCTGAGTCCAACCAAACGCTTTATTGGGATATTTACCAAAAGTTTTTTTCTATATTTTGCTATATCTTTGTTGCTATTCTTAAACCTGGTCTTACCCACCAGTGCACATTAGAAAATAACTACAAGCATGTAGTTCAAAAGACTAGAAAATTTGGGAAAGAAGAAAAAAAAAGTTAAATTTCAAATGCCTTAGCTGAATACTGGAAGGTCCATATTTGTACATTCACAGTGTTATCTTTACATCAATCATTTTTTCTTAGGATAAATTTTCATCAGTGACCTAATAAGTGAATTGCTACAATAAAACAAAGTTAAAACTATATCACATTGCTACATTAAATGAACTTAAATCTATACCACATAAATATACTTAAAGGGACAGATATGAAGGCAAATTTAGTTATTTCAGAATTTTTTAACTAAGAAAAAAATTTTATAAATGCAATTAGAAATTAAAAGGGTGAAATCACAACAGACACTGCTGCAGAAGATTATAAGAAACTATTTTGAAAACTTACACTCCAACAAATTGGAGAACATGGAAGAAATTGATAAATTTCTAGACACATGCAAAATATTAAAATTAAATCAAGAAGACATTAAAAACCCTGTATAGAAAATCACAAACATGAAAGCTCAGGAAGTAATAGAGTCTCTACCCACAAAGTCCAGGATTGAATTGCTGAATAGAAATTTTTTTCTGTGCCTTGAGACAGGGCCTCATTCTGTATGTAGCCCAGACTGGTACTGAACTCACGATGGAGTGGAGGCTAGACTTGGTCTCAGCAATCCTCCAGCCTTAGAGTCCCAAGTGCTGGGATTACAGTCTTGCACCAGCATGCCCAGCTTTATGTGATGCTGGGAATTGAACCCAGAGCCTTGTACTTGCAGGGCAAGTGCTTTAAACACTGTGCCATTCCTCCAGCCCTGAATATTAGTATATTTAGTTGAGATTCTTTTACGTGACCTCACCTACCAGTCCACATAAGAAAAGAACTATAATAATGAAATTCATAAGACTAGAAAATCTGAGAAAGAAAGAGAGAAGTTAAATTTCAAATTCCTTAGCTGAGTACTGAAAGGTAAATATTTGAACATTCAAAAGACATTCAGGTTGTCATTGCATCAATCAATTTCCTTAGGATAAACTTACATCAAATACCAAGTAGGTGAAATGCTACATTAAATGAACTGATGCCTATACCACAAGAGTAAATTACACATAAGCCATAGATATAATGGCATATTTAGTTATTTCAGAATTTTTTAAACTTTCATACGTTATTTATTCATGTTTCACTAATTGCTAACATTTTTCCAGATTTGGTTTATCATTTTAGCTACCTACCCATTCATAAATTCATGCATATGTATTTCTTAAGGATTTTATACCAATTCCCCATGTTGAATATAATTATGTTTTGCAAACTAATATACTATTAACAATAATAATGATATGGGAATTTTCCCAGATTTTATGAGAAAGCTGGTACTGTTTCATTAAGATATCAATCAAATGATTCAAATATCAACATATTTTTTCGTTACAGTTTTGCTCTAGATGTTTCCTTTACGCCATACTTTTTTGTGCTGTTTGTTTCTCTAT
This sequence comes from Ctenodactylus gundi, assembly GCA_004027205.1. Classification (NCBI taxonomy): domain Eukaryota; kingdom Metazoa; phylum Chordata; class Mammalia; order Rodentia; family Ctenodactylidae; genus Ctenodactylus; species Ctenodactylus gundi. The sequence continues at coordinate 14,101 of PVKB01008216.1, read as the reverse complement.
CTCTATCAAAGATTCCTTCCAGTATTTTCTGCAGTACTGGGCTAGTGGTCACAAATTTCTGTAGAGATTCTTGGTCATTAAAATTTTTCTCCTTCAATTTTCAAGGATAATTTTGCTGTATATAACAACCTGGGCTGGCACTTGCTGGCTTTTAAAGCTTGAAAGATTTTGCTCCATGCTTTCCTGGCCTTTAAAGTTTGCATTGAGAAATCTGTGGTAATTCAAATGGGTTTGCCTTAGTAGAATAATGTCTGTTTTTCTATTGCTGCTTTTAATATTCTTTCATCATGTTGTGTTTCTGAGGTTTTGATTATGATGTGTCATGGAGAGTCTTGTTGCCAGTTGAGGTTGCTGTTCTATGTCCTTTGTACCTGAAAATTAATTTCTTTTTGTAGATTTGGGAAATTTTCTTGCATGATTTTAGTGAATAAATTTTTTATACCTTTGGTGCTATCTTCTGCTCTTTCTCCCACACTTATAATTCTTCTTCTTCTTCTTTTTTTTTTTTTTTTGAGACAAGGTCTCACTCTACAGTCCAGGCTTGTCCTGAACTCACTATGTAGTTCAAGCTGGCCTTGGACTCACAGCAATCCTTTTGCCTCAGCCTCCCAAGTGCTGGGATTACAGGCATGCACCACCACACTCAGTATATATGGTGCAGGGAAATCAAATTCGAGTACTTAGCAAATGCCTAAGCTCTTCACAAGCACTTTAACCACTGAGTCATTTCTCTAGTCCCTAACATCCATAATTTTGAGATTGGTTCTCTTTGAATCATTCATCAGATGTTGTATCAAGCTACTTTGCTCATTTCTAATTTTGGAGTTGTGTCTAATTATAGCATTTCTTTCCTCAACCTTATATTCAAGTTCTGAAATTCTGTGCTCACAATGTTCAAGTCGACTTCCCCTGCTTCGAAATGAGTTTTTTATACCCTAAAGTGTGCTAGATTTCTTTTCAAAATTTCTACTTTTCTATTAAAATGTTCCTTTATATCTTGCATTTCCTTATTTACCTCAGCCAACTTTGTATTTGTGACTTCTACATGCTCAATAAGCTTTGTCTCCATTAGGATCACTATTTGTTTATTCAGTTCCTCTTTAAGTCCACTGATCAATGCTTGCATTTTTTTTTGAGAATATCTTGTTTGAACTGGTTTTTCAACTTTATTTGCCTTTTGACTTTTTTCCCTATGAGTTCCACTATTTCATGGCCCATGACATTAGTTTGTGGGGTCTCAAGTATGTCTGTGGGTGTCCTGTTGCCTTGTTTTCTTCCCATGTTTCTGTTGTTGAGGGACTTCACTTGAAAGGTCTAGCTGAGAGGTTTTTCTTTTTGAATGAGTATGAGGGTGTGTGTAGGGAGCCTAAGTTCTTCCAAGTTCTATGCTGGGAGTAGGCAGTGAGGGAGGACCTAGCAGCCTGATGGCCTCTGAAGTGCCGTAATCACTCTCAGGCTCCTTAGCAAAGCTCTCTCACCTGTTCTGTCTTCTCTCCCTTGGGAGCAGGGCTCTCCACCCTCTGATGTGCTCCCACTACACCCAGGCACTCAAGAGGTCTGTAGCCTTTCTCTCTTCTCCATAACTGTCTCTTGTGCCAGTGTTTTCCTAGGCACTATTTAAAAGTGTCCCCAATCACAACTCCTATGGAACTTAAAACGAAAAAGAAAGTAAAACAAGGGGGTAGGGTAGGGGAGGAGTGGGGGAGGGTAGGATAGGGGGAGGGATAAAAGGAGAGTTGGAAAGCCCTTGTCACTTTGACAAGATACGTATGTGCATAAAATGCTCAACTCCATTGTAAACCTTAAATTTTGCACGTATACGTATCAATAAAATGGGAAAAAAAGTGTCCCCAAAACTTTGTTGCACACTCTTTTGAGCTTTCTTTTACTCTAATCGATTCAGTGTTGGGCTCTTTTTAAAAAATTACTACTGCTTACGTAATTGCTTGTTATGGTTTGTGACCGCTGGAGAGATTATGTCAACTTGAGGCAATCAGGAACCACGGATTAGGGTTTGGGAACCACGCCTAGATTGGGAATTGAGAACCAGCCTGGCTTAGAGTGGGAGTGATTTGTGGGCTAGTGAATGAAGGAAAACACCCACCCAGAAGTGGGAGGCCCAACTGGGAACTCGAGCTGTATAAAAGGAAGAAGAAAGATTCTTACAGCTTCTTCCTCTGGGAAAGCTCTCGCCTTTGCAATTGTCTATGGACGCAGACTTGCTACATGCTACAGATCTTCACAGATTTGCTTCAGTCTTGACTTGCACCTGTCTGCCTGTTGCGGATCGTTAGCTGCTGATTGTTGTGGTTAGGATCTGGAGTGTCCCTCAAAAGTCTCATGTATTTTAATGGAACCATGTGATGTTGGTGGATTGGGGCCTAGTCTGGAGGGGTGGATTACACTTAAGTTAGGATTAACGGTGTGTAGTGGCCACACCTGGATGCAGGAGGGACTGGTTACTGGGCAGAGACCTGAAAGGATACATAAGCTGCACCTGCCTTCCTGGAGGACTGGGACTAGTCTCAACTAGCCTCAGCTTGTCTTCCTGTTTGTCCGGGGAAGCTGCCTCCACCTCTCTCTCTGCCATGTACTTCGATTGTTGCCGGCCACCCCTGAATGGACTGTGACCTTTGAGACTGTGAGCTAAAATAAGTCCTTCCTTTCCTAAGTTTGTGGGTGTCGGGTACTGAGTCACAGCAATGAAAAAGTAACTAAGACACTGATCTTCAGTCTCAGATTTTTGCCATTGTTTTTTGAACACCCGAGATCCACAGCAGACTCTCACCTGTTGTCCTGTAGTCCCAGACAGGAGTTCTACTTGACAGCTGAGCAGCCATCAGACACTCCAGCTCTCACTTGTGCAGGCCACCATCTTGGACTATTTCTATTCTCGGATTTATAAGTCTTCTAAATAGATACTTTTTGTTATAATTTCTTAAACTCTGCATTTAAAAAGATCCCAAACTAATACAGATTTTGGTACCAGGAGTGGTTCACAAGAGACAGAATTACAACAATGGCTTTCCCTAAGATAACTAATGATTTCTGAGTTTGATAATCTAGTTTTATGAGACATAAAGTTGCTGTGGTCCCTTCTCCTAATAATGAAGGGAGAACTGATGGCCCATAATGTGAACTGTTTGAAATGATGCAGGTACTGGATCCTTTTGGTTATCCTGATCCCCCACTTGTGAGGATTAATGCATTTGGTAATTCTGTATGTAATACATTTGAGAACTTTTGGAAAAGTCGAAAATATGACGATGCTGGCTTGCTACTCTTTGCATCTTTGGACAAACTAGTAAAGGAGATCAATGAGTTCAGAGATTCAGACTTCCGACGCTGGACATGGACTTCTTGCGAGTGTCTAAGCATGTTCTGAGAAACATCTGCTCTCCTTTAGCCAGAGGGCTGAGGTTGCTGAAAATCAAGCTCAAGCTCTCATAATCAGATGAGCTGAACTACAGTGCCAGGTCAGTGCTCAGCCTAGGAGGGCATCTGAAATTAAAATGAGGGTGCTAATTGGGAGAGAATGGGATCTCATCAACTAGAATAGAGATGTAGGGAAGAGCAGGGAGAGAGGGAGGAACCCATAAATCCGGAAGAGGTTATTTTGCCAGAAAAACAGATTCCTAAACCCTCAGCTGCTCCACCTTCAGCACCCCCAACTTCAGCAGCAGAGGCTTCCCCACCACTGCCACAGTGCTGTTGACTTCTCCACTCCTACCTGAGGAAACTAATCCTCTGTTGCCTATGGAGACAGTCAGGAAACTGTCTGATGCACTTACCAGGCAGGACAATGCTGATAGACACCTACCTTTTCTTCTAGGCCAATAAACAAGGTCAAATCTCAGAAAGCCCCAAAGGGTGAGGTTTGCAGCATTACTCATGAGGAGGTGCAATACACCCCCAAGGAACTTATTGAATTGTCTAATTTTCATAAGCAGAGGTCTGCAGAACAAGTATGGGAGTGGATTTGAAGGGTGTGAAGCAATGGTGGAAGAAATATACATCTGGATCAGTCTGAATTTCTTGACATGGGTCTTTTGAGCAGGGATTCAGGATTTAATGTTATAGCTTGTGAAGTTAGAAGAAGTACAGTTTATTTAGTTCATTGGTAGAAATATGGATTAAAAGATGGCCAGCTGTGAGCAAGCTGGAAATGCCTGATAGTCCTTGGTTTACTGTTGAGGAGGGTACTCAAAGGCTTAGGGAAATGGAAATGCTGGAGTCGATCTGCCAGATGAAGTTAACTCATTCAGATTTGGAATGTCCAGACCACTTACCCTTTGCTATTCCTTTAAGGAACCAGTTGATGAAAGGAGTGCCAGCATCTTTAAAGTGCTTTGTCATCGCTCCCCCCCCCCCCAATTTTATTGATATGTATAAGCGCCAAGCTTAAGGTTTACAATGAAGTTGAGCATTTTGTGTACATACATATCTTGTCAAGGTGACAAGGACTTTCCTGCTCTCCTTTTGTCCCTCCCTGTACCCACCCCTCTCTCCTCCCCCACCCTACCCCTATCTTTCACTCTGTTTTTCATTTTAATTTCCATGAGATAGTTGTGATCTGGGACTCTCATATCAGAGACCATCCGATGTTTCACCTTCTGCTTCTGACTCACTTCACAAAGCATGATGTTCTCAAGTTTCTTCCATTTGCCCATAAAAGCCTCCACACTGTTGGACTTTATAGATGTATAGTATTCCATTGTGTATAAATACCACAGTTTGTGCATCCATTAGTCTGTTGATGGGTATTTTGGTGACTTCCATATTTTAGCTATTGTTAGTTGTGCTGTATAAACATGGGTATACATATGTCTCTGTTATGTGTTGTTTTGGCCTCCTTTGGATATATTCCCAGGAGGGGTGTCACTGGATCAAAGGGGATATTTATTTCGAGTCTTTTGAGAGATCTCCATACTGCTTTCCAAAGTGATTGTACAAATTTACATTCCCACCAGCAGTGCAGGAGGGTTCCTTTCTCCCCACAGCCTTGCCAGCACTGATTGCTATTTGACTTGTTGATACAGGCCATTCTCTCTGGTGTGTATGCTGAACCTTACAGTGGGAATGGCAGCCACACAATTACAACAGTTAAACGGTATGAGTTTTATTGGAGCTCAGGGTGGCAGGGGCCAAGTGGTAGCAGTTAACTGCCAAAGGCAGGGTGGGCATACTGATTATAATGTGCAGCAGAGGAAAAGCAGTGATTGGAATGGTTTGACACATGTGGACCTGTGGCATGGGCTCCTCAGTCATGGTGTACCCAAAAGTGAAATAGATGGGAAACCTACTAAATTTTTGTTGGATTTATATAGAAAAATATTTTAGGGCAGCTGAGCAAACAGCTACCTCAAATAGTAGCGATAGAGAAGCACGTTCCCTCAATCAATTTTCAGACTTGAGCCAGTTTACAGACCCAGTACCCCTTGAATGAGGAGAAAGCTGGGTCCCCTTGAGGAAGGACCTTCAAACAAAGAGTTATAATGTCAATATTTCTCCTATTCTTCTCCAAAGGGACCTATGGCTCTTCACCAGAGTAACTGTGCACTGGGGAAGAAGAAATGATCAGACATTCTGGGGACTACTAGACACTGACTCTGAGCTAACAATAATTCCAGGAGAACCAAGACATCATTGTGGACCTCCAATAAAGGTAGGAGTCTATGGAGGCTAGGTGATCAATGGAGTATTAGCTAAGGTCCAACTCATGGTAGTACCCATAGGTCCCTGAGTTCATCCTGTAGTCATTTCCCCAGTTCCAGAATGCACAATCAGGATAGATATCCTCAGTACTTAGTGGAATCCCCATATTTGTTCCCTAACCTGAGGTATGAGGGCTATTATGGTGGGAAAAGCCAAATGGAAGCCACTGGAATTGCCTCTACCAAGGAAAATAGTAAATCAGAAACAATATTGCATCTCTGGAGGGATGACAGAGATTAGAGCTACCATCATGGTCTTGAAGGATATAGGGGTGGTGGTTCCCACCACATCCTCATTCAACTCTCCTATGTGGCCAGTGCTGAAAACAGATGGATCTTGGAGGATGATAGTGGATTATTGTAAACTTAATGAGGTGGTGACACCAATTGCAGCTGCTGTACCAGATGTGGTCTCCTTACTTGAACAGATTAACATGTCTCTTGGTACCTGGTATGCAGCTATTGATTTGGCTAATGTGCTTTTCTCCATATCCATCCATAAGGACCATCAGAAAGCAATTTGCTTTTAGCTAGTAAGGTATACCTTTACTCTGCTGCCTCAAGGGTATATCAACTGTCTGGCCCTGTGTCACAACATAGTTTGAAGGAATCTGGATCATCTTACCCTTCCACAGGGTATAACACTGGTCCACTATATTGATGACATTAAGCTAATTAAGCAAAATGACCATGAGGTGGCCACCACTCTAGACTTGTTGGTAAATCACACCTTCCACACCTGGATCTAGGAGGGGCTGATCACTGGGATGAGACCTGGAAGGATACATAAGCTGCTTCCTGCCTTCCTTGGAGGACTAGTCTCAACTTGCCTTGACTTGGCTTCCCGTTTGTGATGTCCTGAGAAGCTGCCTCCACCTCTGCCTCTGCCATGTATTTCCATTGCTGCCAGCTTCCCCTGAATGGACTGTGACCTTCTGAAACTGTGAGCTAAAATAATTCTTTCCTCCCCTAAATTTGTGGATGTCAGGTATTGAGTCACAGCAATGGAAATTTAACTGAGACATGGTGGAAGAGGAGATGCAAAGATCAATGGAAAAGAAAAGAGAAGAATATATATATATATATAGCAATTTCATATATAGAAATATATGAAACCGATTAAAAACAAAGATAGAAAAGTAACTCAATGGAGGATATATATATTCTTTTCATCCAAATGGTACTAGAACATTTGGATAGCCATAAGCAAAAAAAATGAATCCAAACCTAAGCCTAATGACACAAAAAATAGCTCAAGGAGGATCATAGGTTTCAATACAATGCAGAAAGCCACAACATTTTTAAAAGGCTATAGTGATAGTTTTTTGGTACTAGGGCTATGTAGTGAGGTCACAAACAGCCTGGAGTACAGAATGCATGAGAACCTGACTCAAAAAGAAAAAAAAAGATAAAAAAAGAAAAAGAGAAGAAATTCTTTAATTTATTAAAAGAATGGGAGGCTTTTACAGGCAAATGGAAGAAGCTTGAGAACATCATGCTTAGTGAAGTGAGTCAGAAGCAGAAGTGAAACATCGAACGGTCTCTCTGATATGAGAGACCCAGATCACAACTCCTATGGAACTTAAAATGAAAAACAAAGTGAAACAGGGGGATAGGGTGGGGAGGGAGGGAGAAGTGGGTAGGGGGTGGGACAAAAGGAGAGTGGAAAAGTCCTTGTCACTTTGACAAGATATGTATGTGCACAAAATGCTAAACTTCATTGTAAACCTTAAATTTTGCACTTGTACATATCAATAAAATGTGGAAAAAAAGAATGGGAAGACAAACTATATCTTGGAAAGGACTTATATATACAATATATAAAGAATGATCTTTGTAGAAGGATAAATTTCAGACTGTCAAATTACTGCCTGTAAAGTGTAAATACTCTAATTAGAATTTTGATAAATGGTATAAAGAAATTACTTACCAAAGTAGATTAACAGATGACAAATAAACATATGAAAAGATGTTCAACAACATTATCCACTAGTATTGAACAGTTTTCATTACTGTAACCTGAGATAATCAAGTTATAAAGAGAACAGGTTTAGTTGGGCACACAGTTTTGGAAGTTTTAATTCATGATCCAGTGGCTCCAGTGCTTTGGTCCTGTGACAAAGCAGCAAAACATAGTGGGAGTCCACAACAGAGCAAGCCATCAGACTTGAAACCTAGAACCATGGCCTTTCTGTGCCAAAACTCCCCTACCTCCAGAAGCCCATGACTCCCATCAGTATTCATAGACTGAGCTGTTGCAACTGTGTTAATGAGATAGCAGGGTACCATATCTACCACTCCTGCCTTGACTAAGGCAGCAGAAAGGAAACTGAGATTCCATCTGCTGGGGAATAGGACATTAAAAACTAGCAAGCACCTTTTCTTAGAGGTCGGTGTTGGGCCTGTTCCAGTATGTCTTGTCACCAAGCAGAAGACAAAGTTCTTTATACCTATGCCAGATTTTGCAGATAGAATTCTTAGGCTTGTCTTAGTATTAGGCAGAGACTTATGTACTTGTGAGAAAGACTTGAGTTTTGGCCTTCATCATTGTCAACTTTGAAGAGCACCTGAGGCATAGTCCCATAAGAATGCAAAGGCCCCTGTAAGTGTGATTCTGTTGCAACTCAGATTGACACCACTCTTGACAATCAGGAGACTACCTCTGCCACCAGGCTCCCAACTATGGGCATTACAACTATTCCTAGGCTTGTGAGGAGCTTCTGGACCTGTCTGACATGAGGTGGAGACCTGTGCCCTAGTAGGACAGACTCATAACTACCCAGCTGCTGCTTGGGTCGCAATAGATCCCTGAGACTGTGCAGGACCTTGAAGCTTGGAGACTAAGATGCAACCTTACTTGGCATTAGCCATGGTGGCAAAGGGACTGCTTTCAGTAATACTGGCCCAAACTTAGACAGCACAATGGAATACTGGTCTCCATTGGCTGAAGATAGGACAAGATGTTTAGCACAGGACTGCCTGGGGTTCAGTACTTGGCTGGTGGGACCTAGCTCTGGAAGATCCTGACATCTACCACTCCCAGACCTACCCGTGAGTCAAATCTCTAGAATAATCTTGATGTCAGGAAGAGATACTTTATTCTGGCCAGTATCATATTTTTGTTGATTTCAGCAGTCTTCAGTTATGAATATGTCTTAGCAGTAGACAGTCAGTGGCACTATAGGCCTTGTCCTTGCTCAGTCCTGGGCTAGTTTTGGTGGGCTATGGCCTCAGGCACATCATTGCAGATTTGGCATCCAAGGGCATGATACAGGACAGTGTGTTGATCCCTCCAAAGAAATTCTGTCCCAAGCAATGTAGAATTCTGTGGTGCCTGACCATAGATTAGAGATTATGGATAATATATCTTGACCCATGCCATATCCAAAGAGAGGCTTTTAGAGATGGACTACTTTCAAGGTAATACTCCAGAGAAATGGATCCAAGATGGTGACAGCAAAGGAACATTATGTCAGTGGCTCTGAATGATTCAGCTGCCAGAAGACTATAATTTGGTTGAGGAGTTGATTCTGCAGCTTAACTTGTAAAGGCAGAGGACTTACTGGACCTGAAAAGTGTCGAGAGAATTGGAGTGAGGGTGCTGAAGATCACCAGTGGATGAATATGTGTTCCTAGATGTGGAAAGGACCTAGAGTAGAGCCTGGAGCTGCAGAGGATGAGCATGCTTGTTTAGCCCTCGGACTGTGAGTCTGTGAGAGGCAAGGTCATGAGAGGTTTGCAGCAAAGTGGCAGCCTAGAAAGGACCAGCCAATCTTGTGGCTCTGTGCCCCAACAACTCCCCTGGGTATCAGTGTGATGAAATGCTGAGTCATCCAGGCTGCAGTGTGGAGGCAGGGAGAGGCCCAGTCTGTAAGGACCACTGAAATCACGGTGCTGGAGTCCCTGTCTGCAGGAAGGTCCAAACAGACTAGGTGGCAGGAAAAAGAGAGGGAACTGGTTGCACCTTCCCAGTCAGGTGACAGAACCCAAGGTCAGGGATGTGGACACTTCCCATAGAAATAACCCATGGGGACAATTAAAAAAAAAAAAAACAAAACTTTTTTCCTCTTTTTTTTTTTTCGGACTTTTGCTTTACTTTAGTGGTTATTGTGGGTATCTGAACTTGCATTTTTTCTGCTATTGATTTGTAAGTCCCCCCCCCCCTTTTTTTCTTTCTTCTACTTGTGTCCTTTCCCTTTCTTCTGTGCCTATTATTTGTTAGTTTCTGCATTTCTCTCTCTCACTGTCTTGACTAGATCTTTATGTTCCTTTTGATTTATTTTTATTTTTTTGAGACAGGGTCTTCCTCTGTAGCTCAGGCTGGTCCTGAACTCACTGATGTAGCCCAGGCTGGCCTTGGACTCAGGACAACAATCCTCCTGCCTCAGCTTCCCAACAGCTGGAATTACAGGCCTGTGCCACCACGCCCAGCTTTTTGTGGCACTGGGGAATCAAACTCAGGGCCTTGCGCTTGCAAGGCAAGCACTTTAACCATTGTGCTATTCCTCCAGCCCTTTATGCTCTTTTCGAGAAGCCTTTCTGTAGATCCTAATGACATGTTCTTTCTATTTCACTCATAATTCTTCCTATTTCTTCTTTTGTTTATAGTGCTTAAGTGCATCTGTTCTATTTTAACCTGGGTTTGGATCTCTGTCATGCTTTTCTCTATAAATGCAATCCTGCTTTCTGTCACACTGCCAAAGCTGTCTTAGTCTCAGTCTGTTCTTTCCTCACTCCTATTACATTTATTTATAGTATTAAGTATTGATGACTTAAATTAGCTGGACAAAGAGATAAACAATAATTGTATCCTATTTATCTAGACATAGATCAGTAAGGAAGAATTTTTTCCCATATCAATAATTTAGTGTCACCTTGAACAAACTCTTCTAATATATTACTATACAATCTGTATAGACATGTCCATTAGTAGGATAGATCATATTTATAATGTTAAAAGGGAAATGGTGGTATAAATCAATATCTTGTTATCATAAATCTATAGCTTACACATATTAAGTTTAACCATAAATACAAATATCCATTCCACTATTAAAAAGAGTTTAGTGGGTAGAGCTAGTAAGGGTTGATAAACTCTGGTGATTTGGTTTAGTCTAGGCAAGTTATATGAACTATTTTATTAGGGGTGATAGTATAATATTGATGTTAGTGGAACATTTTGATAAGACAATATTATGTTTTTTCAGCTAGATACATTGAGGGTGTAGAGTACACCTATTAATGTTATTAAACTGGCTATTAGGTTCTGTAAATAATTTGTTAGTCTTAGATTATAACGTTACTGTAAACCTTTATTCAAATTGTGTATGATAGCATAAACATTGATCCTCATTTCCAATATAGGCTGGCACATATCTTGTCTGTAGATCATATCCCATTCTGTAATTTGTATCTCTTTTACTGAAAAGTGGAGATTAGGTAACCAGCAGAAGACTGGTCATTGAGAAAACTCCCAGTATTAATACCTGAATAAGCAAAAAACATATATAAATTCTAAAATCTAAACAAACTCATGGAAACTCCAAGGGAAGAAATAGTCTAACAGAAGATTATGCATAGTAGAGAGACATCTCACCAGGAATACCTGAGCATATGCTTGACTGCAGATGAATGGATAAAGATGTGGTATATATACACGATGGAATACTACTCTGCTATAAGGAATGACAAATTTAAGCCATTTGTAGGAAAATGGATGCACCTTGAGACCATTATGCTCAGTGAAATGTGTCAGACCCAGAAAGTTATCATATGGTTTCTCTAATATAAGAAAACAAAACCATAAAAAATGTAAGAGATGTGGAAAAAAGTAAGAAGATGGAGTTTGTGGAGAGGGAAAGGAAAAATTTAGGGGAGTGAGAAGGTGAGAATGGGAAAGGGATGCGATATATAAATAAAAAATTTAAAAAACTGAAATTATATATTTTAAAAATGAAGTAAGTACCTGAGCTAAAACCCACTGCAACAGAACCATGGGGGAAATGAGGCAATAAATCACCTGCAAAAAAAGCCTGACTCCCCAGTAGCTGATTCCACTGGTCCTGGAGAAGCAGAACCTACAGGAAATGAAGGAAAAAAAATAGTGAAAGTAGTGATTAAAGAGCTCAAACAAGTTATACTTGAACAAATGCAGTTGCTCAGGGAGTCCAAGGGGATATAATCAAAGAAACAACAGCCTTAATGGGTAAACATTTTAAGGGTTATAAAAAAGAGTGAAAGAAGGCAATAGAAGAAATGAAACATTTCAGTAGAGAAATAGAAATACTGAGAACTGAACACTAGGATATGAAAAACCCACATGAAAAAATGGGAAACCAGCTTGACCATTTTGAAGATGGGTTATTGGATGTTTAAGATACAGTTGATACATTGGACCTTAGGGTTAATGATGACCAAAAAACCCTAAAAAGGCAAGAAAGAGACTGGCTACAACTGATGGATGACTAAAAGAGAAACAACCTCAGGATTGTGGGAATCCTAGAGAAAATGGGAGACAGTACAAAAAGTTTAAAGGACATTTTAATGAAATTGTATAAGAAAATTTCTCAAGTCTATGAAAAGAAGTTAACACTGAGCTATAGGCATATAAAACACCAAATAACCTTGACCACAAAGGAGGCTGTCTGCGACAGATCATAATCAAAATTCTAGAGACTGGATATAAAGGGTGAATATAAAAAGTTGCAAAGGAAAACAGAAAGTAATTTACGAAGCCAAACCCATCAGGGTAACTGCAGACTTCTCAACACAGACCTTAAGGGACAGGAGATCAAGGAGAGAAATCATCCAAGTGCTAAGAGAACATAAATGCCAACCCAGACTGTTATATAAAGCAAAATTATCCTTCAATATATAAAGAGCTTACAAGCATACACCACCACATCTATGTGGTGCTGGAGAATCAAACTCAGGGCCTTGAGCTTGCAGGGCAAGTGGTTTAACTGCTGTTTTATTCCTCCAGCCTCTGCACAGCAGAATTTTACCAATACTTCAGAGAGGAGCTAACACCAACGCTTCTCGTTTTATTCAATGAAGCTGAAAGAGAAGGCTTATTGCCAAACTCATTTCAGGAAGCTAGAATTACCCTGATATGAAAACAAGATGATGACTTAACCTGAAAAGAAAACTATAAACCAATTTCTTTAATGAATATGGAGGTAAAAATTCTCAATAACATCTGACAAATATGATTCAGCAGGTTATTAAAAAGATCATACATCATAATCAAGGTGGCTTCATTCCTGGGATGCAAGGTTGATTTAACATATGCAAATCAATTAGTGTAATACATCACAATAATAGAGCAAGAACGAAAATGATATGGTTATTTTATTTATTTATTTTTTCCCACTATTTTTATTAATATACAAATGTAATACATAGTATTTACAATGAATTTGGGTGTTTCGTACATCTATGTATCACATCGACTTCACAATCCCTTCCCATCTTCTACCCTCCCACCCGCTCCCTGTCTCTTCCCCTGGCTCCGGCTATCACTTCATATGGTTCCAAAGAATGTCTGTGTTCTGGGTTTTCCAAGTCCGAGAAACCATACGGTGTTTAACATATTAATCTTCCGCGCCTAAGTCATTTCACTCAAGTTACCACTCTATCCCAGCTTCCTATTCCTCTAATGGGTTTGCAGTAGTCAAATCTTGATATCTCCTCTCTGAATCCAACCAGTCCCTTCATTGGGATATTCACCACAAGTTTTTTTTTTCCATATTTCCCTACATCTTTGTTGTTATTGTTAAACCTGTCCTTACCCACCAGTTCACACTAGAAAATAATTATAAGCATGTAGTTCAAAAGGATAGTTAATTTGGGAAAGAAGAAAAAATAATAAATAAATGAAATTCAATTGCCTTAGCTGAATACTGGAAGGTGCATATTTGTACATTCACAAGGTTATCTTTACCTCAATCAATTTTCTCAGGATAAACTTTCATTAGTGACCTAATAAGTGAATTGCTACAACAAAACCAAGTTAAAACTATATCACATTGCTACATTAAATGAACTTAAATCTATAACACGTAAATATACTTAAAGCAACAGACATGTAGGCAAATCTAGTTATTTCTTAATTTCCTAACTTTCATATCTTATTTACTCATATTTCACTGATTACTAACCTACTTTTTTCTCAGCTCCTTCTCCTCTAGCTGTTGTTGCTTTTTCTCTGGGGTCATTGGTGTCGCTGGTCTCCCTTTCACTGTCCAAGATTCCTTTAAGTATTTTCTTCAATACTGGCTCAGTGGCTGCAAATTCCTTTAAGCTGTCTATATAGTGGAAAGTTTTAAGTTCTCCCTTTAAATTAAAAGATAATTTTGCTGGATATAGCAGTCTTGGCTGGCATCTAT
>PVKB01008215.1:0-19990 GCA_004027205.1 Ctenodactylus gundi | reverse complement strand
ATGAAGTTTATTAACATACAGAAACTGAGATTTATTACAAAAAGTAAAATAAAGTATAAAAATATTGGTACTTATACTTATAACTCAGTTATAAAACAATTGTCACTATTAAAAGTCAAATCACAGTGTTCCATTTAATATATTATTTTATTTCATTTACTTCTACCTAATAAAACTTAAACATTGAAATAAGAGAATATGTCTATTCAAAAGTATAAAATAGTATTATATACCTAGCTCATACTGTTTCAGTAAATATTTCTAGTTTCCTTTGCTCAAAGACATCTCATTAATGTCTATTTTCTTTAAAGCCTTATTAAAATGTGATACAAAATAAATCATTTTTACTTTATAATCACTTGCTTTAGAAATGTCCACACATTATTTTGAGAAAATGTGTTTGTATCCCAATATCATATATTCCAATTTTCTTATTAACATAAACTTAATAAGTACTATATTTTTATACTTACATTTTAATCTGAGAAAGTTTTACTTGCTGTCTCTTTCAATGCAGAGAAGGCATGCCATTAGGATCTACTGGGTAATGGCTTTCCAGTGTAGCACTGTTTAATGCAATCTTGCCACAAGACAGTATTTGGAAGAATATACTTCAAATTCATCGTGGTGCAAAGAGCTCATTAATTCTGCTTATGATGATTGCTTTTGAAGTTACTACTAAAAAGAAAGTAGATAAAAGATACATAAAACTTGAAAATTTTGAGTAACAGACTTCTATGCAACAACAGAGTGAAGAGATATGACTTTATATTTTGATTTATTGTTTTCTGAGATATATGAAGTTTGCTATCATCTCTTGTTTATTCATCGAAACCAAAATATAATAACGATTGGTAATAGTATCTTAAGTCAGAGTAGGCTCAATATGCCTTACGCCATAAGCCTGTGGATTCCTACCGCTGCAAAAACAGAAAAAAGAGAAAAACTGAACACTGCTATCTATCTCCTTTTAACTTCTCTATGTTTCAAAGTCAGATATAAAAGTGCAGTTCTCCTGCAAAGTTATTATAAGATAAATTTTTTCTGTGATATATCAAAATTTATCTGTAAAGTGACAGACTAGTGGAATATTCAACAAATTGCATTCACACTTATAAAACTTTATTGCTAGTGGTGTGTAAAATCCCAAGTATATTTCAGAGCTTCTCCTGTTTTCTTTTTAACTCCTTCTCTTTCCTGTCACATTTCTGCGCTTTTTATTTGGTTTTAAAACTCCTTGGCTATTCAGATTTAATGTGCTTAGAATGTATAAAAACAGCCTCCTAAGAAAGCTGACCATTACTTTAGTGCCTGGAAAATTCTAGACAAAATTCTATTTTGCCCAAATACCTTATTTTATTCCAACAGATGACTTCCTGGTTAATAATTATAGCTCTATTTTTGAGAAAAAATGGTGATGTTTAAAGAATTTATAAATCTTGTTACACTATTGGCTGACAGAGTCAAAATTTGAATTTATTCCTACTTGATTTTGAAATCTACAGAAATTGTAGTATGTGAAAAGTATTGCTTATAAATGAATCCACAGGAAAATCTGTTTTTATTGACAGTATTATTTAAAGAAATATTTTCTGGATATGATGATGGCATCAATGATGTGAACCCTACTGTTTTCTGTGTCATGACTCCATTGGGATAAATTAGTTAAGTGTCTCCATGTGCCACTTCTGAGCTACTTCAACTCTTATAATTCTTAAATAATAGTACCCTTTAGTAACTGTATTGCATAGTGGTTTCTCTTTTAAACACATTACCTTAAATACCCCAAATCTTTTGTGATTATTATTTAAGTATCTTACTTATGCATTTAATCTTTGTGATAAACCTACCTCAAAAAAGCACTGAATACTGAATTATGAGTACTTTAAAGACTCAAATGCAAAATGTTTCCATAAAAATATTCTTTGGTGTAATTTCCTTACTAAAAACAGATTTGAGAACTGTTTTAATGAAGGCTCTTGCAGATTGCACTCACAAGAACACTTGAAGGCATTGCGTGCACATATATTAATAATAAGTTTCATTGCAGGTACAGGAACTACTTAGTCAAAGGCAAAGTTAGCTCTGAAATCGCTTCAAAGGGCTCCATATTGACTCACACAGTCTAAGGCCTTTCGACAAAGCTGATCTGTAATATGGAATATTGGAAACTCAATGAAAGGGAGAAACTTGGTGAAATGGCTTCCCAGCGTATGGCGGTTGATGTGAAGAAGCAGAGTCCAAAAATGAGAAATAGGAAGTGGGAGCCTTCTTCCTGGATCGACACAGAGCAAAACAGTAGGCACTGCATACATTTTGCAAAGGTTCTTGCCAATACCAAAATGTCCCTAGCCAAGAAAATTGGGGGAAGTGTGTGAATTGGAAACCTAATTACATAAAAATCTGCCTGTTGGGGGTCCATGCACAGTGAGTCTTTAATAAGAAGAGACTCAGAAGTTCTGTTTACCAGTTGTACACTGTAAACCCAACAATCAAAACACAAAAAACAGTGAGCGAACTTCAAGACAATTAAAATTCCAAAAATGTTCCTTGTCACTGTTCCACACTAATTAATTTTCATTCAAAACAGCACCTTTCCTGTATTTTTAAAAGATTCTTCTAGTCATAAATAACATCTTTTTTGGATAAACACTTTCTATAAGTACATGAACTATTTTATGTATAACATACTCCATAATCTTGTATACTATGTACTATTGCCATGTCTGATTATTCACTGTTACCAAAACTACTTAAATATTTTCAGGAAAAAATATTCTGACAGAACACACCAGGAAGATTTTAACATAATTTTATATTAAAATGCCTGATTTATAATTAATTTATATTAAATACATGGTTTTAATCATTTATATTAATATTATATATTACTTAATATTTAAATAATTCTACTTATTAAAAATTAATCTTCCACTTATCATGAAGCATCATCTTGTATGTCATAATAGGTAATATTCTGGGTATTATATGTTGTGGAAAAAAAAAAGTTAAGAAATTAGGGCTAGACAAATAGCTCAGCAGTTAAAGTGCTTGCCAAGTGAGCACTGAGTACCTGAGTTCGGTTTTCCAGTACCATATAAATGAGGCATAGTAGTGCACATCTGCAATCTTAGGACCCAGGAGGCTGAGGCAGGAGGATTGCTATAAGTTCAAGGACAGTCTGGGCCACATACTGAGTTCAGAACCAGCCTGGATTACAGAGTGAGACCCTGTCTTAAAAATAAAAATTTTTAAATTGTACAATTATTTGCAGCTCTTACAAAATTGTAATTAGTACATTTTATAAAGTATGTTTATTTTTTAAAAATAGAATAATTATAAACATCCCTTTAAAGTATGTTTTCAATGTTTGAATGGAAATTTTTTTATGACATATAGAAAGTAATAATAATTTATAAATTAAATTCAGGTTTGTCAACTTTTTACAATTTTGTACTTAACATGTTTTTAAATGTCTGGTAATAATAATATTCACAGAAAATATAAATATTTTCTTTGTTCATAAACATTGCACTGTTAGCAGATCATTAAAATCTGTTAAAAGAGAAGTATCAAAAATAATTGCTAAAGGGTAACAGTTAATCAAGTATATTTTGCAGATTGAATTATAAGCCATATTTCTCTAATGTAAAATATCATTGCTGTTAGATATAATAACATTTAGAAAATATTAATATAAAAATCCTCTAGTAGGAATGGATGAGCATTGTACATCTTTAATTGGAACATTACTCCACACATATTTTTTTAAAAATTCATCAAAAACCAAAACTAAACAAGCCACAAAAAAGAAAAAAAACAGAATTGACTCATGATACAGTACAGGCAAATCACCACATGCATCTCTAAAAGAAGCCAGCATTCCACTGCCAAGTCGTAAATAATGGGTTATTCCTTTTACATGATATTCTACATATTTGACCTAATCTAGACCAACTGAGAGCTGACAGCAGATCAGTAGGACACAACGAAGAAAAGAGGAGGAGTTGCAGAAGAACGAATTATTACTAGAACACATATGAGAAAGAAGGAAAGCTCTTTTGTGCCAAGGTTCAAATGTAATATGCCTCCTAAGTATTTCTGTATTGAAAGCATGTTCCTAATTCCTCAGGGTGTCAAGGATGGGATCAGAGAGGTGATAGATCACCAGCATGCTGACCTCAAGAGATTGTGACACTGGTTTGTACCTGAGTGGGTTATTCGGTGATTGCCACCCACAAGGGGAAGCAGATTACTAGAGACACATCTTTGGAAAATGTTTCTTGTTAGCCCTTGATGCAACTCTCTGCTTCTCATCCAGCATGAGGTCATGCAGCTCTGTCTTACTGTGTATTTCCGTATTCTCTGCCAAGATTTTTGACTTCATCATGGGGCCAGCAGTAAAAAGCCAGGACCTCTGAAACTGTAATCCAAAACAAATATCACCTTTAATTATTTTTTAAATCTCAGCTGTTTTGTTACATGACAGAAAGTTGACTAACAAATTAGGTTTGCCTCACTAAATTCACTGTGGTGTTGATCTCACTGTGAATGAATGCTCATGACATGTTATCAAACTGTGCACTCTAAACAGGCAGTGTATAACACTGTAAAACATCAATAAATAAGCCCAGCTGCACATGAGAGGAGGTGAAACAGCTGGAATCTATTTCTCCAATGCAGGGTCCACCATTACCTCAATTAAAGCGTTCTACCTTAGCCATCCGGGCGGGTTCACACCTGCAATTCTGGAACCCAGGACTCTGGGAGGCTGAGACAAGAGCATCACAATTTCAAGCCCATGTTAGACATTTTAGCACCTCTGAAAAGAAGTCAAACATAGGTATATATTTATATTTAAACCTAGAGAGGTAATGTATAGCTCCTCCATCTCCTACCCAAAAAAAGATATCTACCTTCTACAGAGTCATTTTCTCCATAAGGAATTAATGATATATAATAATATGTGATTAAAAAAAGACCCTGTCTAGTGAGGCTACCTAAATTCTGGTCTTAACTGTCAGTGTTGGGTGAGAGCTACTCCAGACTTGGTCAGTATTAGACATGGGTTTGTTAATTGTTGTGGTTTCTGACTCTCATTTTGGACAATGGCAAATATGGGTCTCTTCACAAGATATGAAAAGTACATTAAAGACTTATATTTTTAAATAAAGAAATTATATACCTGCAAAATATTTATTGGAGTTTTTCAGATTAAGTTTTCATGGGTTATAAAAAAGAGTACAGAACAAATTTATCATTGTGTGGAGATCAGGATGTGATCAGATTATCTGTTCCTTTGAGTATATGCAAAGGATAACATATCTATGAAATGACAGTGCATGAACTTTGGTTTATGCTCAGAATCTGATAATGTGTTCTTAGTTTAATTGTATAGCTGAAAGAAGAAACAAGGAAAAATTTTGTCATGGACTTAATATAAAATTTGCAAGATGTAAAACTATAGAACACTCATGCATGTTACTGATATAAATTTCAAATTAAATTAAGTAATTAGCAAAGTTCTTAAATGTTAAATATTTCTATAAAATAACTCTCAAGATGATATTTAGTAAAAACTTATTTTTTGACACTTTTATCTAAATAATAGAGTAAATACTCTGGAAATATAATAATATATTATGTTAGGAAGAATCTTACAATTCTGTAGATCAAAGCAAGTGACAAGTAATTTTCAGGAAAATATATTTTAGAAGCATATTCAAATATGTCAAATTTTTTATTATTTATTATTTATGTGATGACATGATGGATAAATAATTTTTGGAAAATAATCAAAGGAAACCAACTTATTAGCTATCGTTGAGTTTCTGAAATAATTTCATATAAACTGTATTTCATTATAGGCTGTAAGTTTAGAAACTGAATTTTTATGCATTTTAATTAATACATTTTGAAAGAAAGACCATTAACATTTCTGTTATATTTTCACTTTGCAGCTTATTAATGTATGAGCACAGTAATTTTCACTAAGCTAGATTTTCTAATGGAAGGTTTAACCCAGATGCAGTAATCCAACTTTCAAAAATTCATCCCAGAGACTTTTCTAAAAAATTTTTTTGAAAGAAATTATAAAAATAATACCATTGTACAATCTGAATTATATAAAATTCCATTAAAGTAACTAATGGATATCTAAATATATGAGATTTCAATACCTATAAATTAGATTTTTCAACAAGTTAGATTTAGAAATTTATTTTATATTATCTGTTACATTACATTTTCATAAATTATATTTTATTCCAATTATGTTATTCAATTTTATTGTCTTTTGAGATACCAAGCTAATGTCTATTAGACCATTTTCATATTATTTTAATATTATTTTATGAAAAGCAATCTATAATGTTTTTATGCCACATAATGTGTAATTCAAATGGTCTGTATTCTCATGCATAAAAATAACATGAAGTATATGCACACCAAAAATTCAAAATATTTTTCTTTCTTTGGTCTACAACGATTTTCTTAGTAAATGCTAAGATATAATCAAAGTTTGTTGTAGTGAATATGTTAATTACTGTTGGTTCATTAATTGCTTTGTACATAAAGGCTTCAAATAAGAAAATGTAAGTAGTCTTGGCCAAATCATACTCCTGGCCATCCTTAAGACTCAGTTTCTTGTACACCCAATTCACCTAAAGTCTATTTTCTGACTCTTCTCAGCAACACAGAAGTACCTTGCAAACGTGAATTCCTATGTAATTATTTAATCATAACTTGCAATTCTTGAGAACTGTCTCCAGACAACGTGTCATTTCCTCTATTTTGTATTAATCTGATTGTGAATGAGTTTGTTTGTCATTCGGTGACCAAAAATCTCATAGAAACAATATGCAATTTTCTCAAGAATTACAGTAGGAAATCTGAAATACTTGTAAACTTGAAAAAGTAAATTATAAGCTTTTCAAACTAAACTGATCCTTGTCAAATGTCTCAGAGTGCCGATTGTGACATTTTAATTAAGTAAAACCTCTTTAATTAACACTATTTCCATATTTTCATATTTAAGCCCATAATTGTAATGAGCGATTTCTTTTATTTCTTTATTTTTTGTAGTTTCCGGATATTATTTCTGTCACATAAATCTTGTCTTTTATTTACCTGAGCTGGGGTTTGAATTTGTGTTATTATTATTAATATATATATATATATATATATATATATATATATGAAAAGTTGTTTTATTATTAATATATATGAAAGAAAATAACATCATATCACTTTAGTTCCTAAAATAAATTTTAATTTGCTTGCTTTCTTTCAATGAGTGATGTTGCATTAATTTTTCATAAACACTATAATGTTTTGAAATACACTTACATTAAATCTTGCTACTTAAGAAGTACAATACCCTACTTATATAGTGATTATTTTTTGTGGGGAAAAGCACTTAGTACCCATTGTTTTACATTTTCAAGAATATGTCATCACAGCTAGAGATATTTTGTTTTAATATAGCTGTAATAATTTCCCCTTTGATCAACAGTCCATCTCCTAACCCCTTTATGTTCCTGGCTGTGGTAACCATCAATCCACATTTTATTTCTATGAGAACAACATTTTTACATCCCACACATCAATATAACCACACAGTATTTATCTATGCTTAACTTTTTTAATTAGTCAAAATAAAATCTAGATTCATTTTTTTTTTTCTGTTTTCCAATAGCTTCAGTGTTGGAATGAATTTAGCATACTTCACTTTGTTGGAAAATTTTGAGTAGGTTATATTTGCCAAACCCCTGGTGTCTTCTTTGAGTTAAATATAACAGGAAATGCACTTTATCCTTCAAACATTCAGCTGGCTGCTGCTTTACAAGGCTAAAATCACCTACTACAGAGCAGCTTTGACTGAGCTTAAGAAGTCTTGCATTGAAAAACATAAAGACCTTATTATGGTTTGGATCAGGAATGTCTCCCAAATGCTTCTCATCTTTGGATATTGTGGATTATCTGACTTTTCATGCTTTTTAAAAATAAAGCTTGTTTGGGAGGGTGGATTACTGAGGGCCTGAAAAGACAAAATCTTGTGCTGGCTTCTCCTCAGGCCTGTCATTCCCTCTAGTGATGCTCTCTATGTGCAGCTGTTCTCCTCCAGACCTTTCCCACTACCACCAGGTGCTCATAAAATAGACCAAGAACTCCTGAAATTATGAGATAAAATAAACCTTCCCTCTTTTCAAATTGTGCAAGATGAGCATCGTGTCTCAGCAAAGGAAAAGTAACTACGACAGAAGCCCACATAGTTGTTCACACACATGACTTTAAAGTGTTTGGGATGAAAATAATGTCTCAATTATCCCTCTTCTTTGCATTTCATCTCCTTGCAAATTGCTGGCTTCCAAGATCCTTCTCATTTTCAAAATCTTTGCTATATTTGATGCATCACCAACTTCACATCATTAACATTTAATGTACCGTTACTAGTGATAAATATCAACATGTTTAAAAAATAAAGCATTGATCTGAATACTTTTCTATGTAATACTGTATTCTATAGAACTAAGTAAAAAACAAATAAATAAAACAACAGTATCTACTTTCAGCTTAACAGTGCCTCCTATTCCTAATTTTAAATCTTAATTATGTGGAAGTTTTTACAAATGGTATGGATTTTAGATTCATTGTAGCCCATATTAGACTTCACTGTAATCTTTACAAGTTTTAGGAGACTCATATACAAAACTTTTATGGAAAATAGTATAAGGAAGTTATAAAAAATATTCTGAATAATGCTACTACTGAACCAGCAAGCGTGAAATAAAACAGCTATGTATCATGGTTGTCATTTATCTAAAAACAGAATTTTATAGTATGAAAATTAGATCTCAAGTGCTTTAGAGTTAAAAATCTAAAAAATATAAGTAAATTTTATGCTTTGCACATAGGGTTACTTTCATACATACTAGCTCTAATATCTAGAATTTTTACTAACATAATAACTTGTTTTCTCACAACACAAGTACACATTCATTTTTACATTAAAAGATGATAACAAACTGGGTCTTCTACAAAAGGTAAGACAGACGAATGGTTGCCATCAGAAAATATGGCAAAGACTAAAGGGGGAGAGAGAAGGAATTTCTGATGTTAACCTATAGATTTTGAGGTAAAAATTCAAACTGACAGGAAGAGGAAACCCTGTGCACATCTTTAAGACTGATGAGCATCTCTGCAAGATCCTAATTTCAAAACTCACATTAACATTTTTTGGTACAATCTTGTATAAGCTTAAAAATACATTTAATTTATTCTGTGGGGGAAGAGAGAATTGTCTCTAAGTTTTAAAATATATCATTTAAAAATACTTTTGGCACCTAATGAGGGAAAAAAATCAGTCATCTATAAATATAAACATTTGTTTTGTATAACACTTGTTTTTTATAATTTCAGATAAATCGCACATTTGATTCTTATATCTGACAAATAGAAAAATGCACGTCTTCATTATGAGAAAATAACAGTTTCCTGTTTGAATAACACTTAGCTTAAGTTTTAATATCTGCATTAATAAATCTACGCTTACTATCAACTTAATTGCAGTGTTCAGTGGAAGTGATACTGGAGTGTATGAAGATGTCACACATCGTGAGTTCAGTGTCCTGAAGAATTTTCCTGTAAGGAGCAATACGCACATAAATATGAGCAGAGTGGGATGAAGACTGAGTCAGGAGAGTGCAACTGATGTGGATCCTGGAGAGAAACCAAGGGGTCCGGGAACAGACACAGGGACCCAGGCTCATCCTGCTCAGGGGACAGGTTTGCCAACTCACGTCAGAGAGGATGAGCTTTCAGGACTCATTAGTAAGATTTTCAGGAAAGACAGTTGAGAAGATATGCAACGTACACACTCAAAGACATCTAATGGAGGCCCTTAAGAAGGAGGGAAACTTTGTCATCTGCAATTGGATATAGTTGGGTTTATTTTTTTTTTCCTGGATGAATATCTGTGGAAACCATGAATCTATAGGAAATGATATCTTAATCCCACCTACCTGTAGGAAAATGGCAGCATAGTCTATTGACAAAAGGCACAGACATAGTCTATCTTATTATTCCACTCACTAAACGGTCCTTTTTTATTCATTTTATCATTTTATTTAAAACATTTTGGGTGTGATGATCCAGGAATAAAGAAGCAATAACAAACCTAGCTATAACACTGGACGATTTTGATTTACTTTCTAAATGTACAAAATCACTTCCTAAAAGTACAATTTTTAAACTGTGACTTTTTGTGTCTTCTTTCGACATGTATTTATTTCTTGTTTGTTTGTTGGCTTCATTTGTTTATTTTAGACTGTTTATCTATTTTTTTTAGTCCAGGCTGAGGCGTACGGATGGCCATGAGTCCAAAGCCATGAGTGCTTTGTTTAAACAGAACAAAAGCAAACAAACAAAAATATAAATCAAAAAGGAAGAGACAGCATTGCTCAGAGATGGCAACTGAAATTTGTTCTGTAATATTTTGTTTTGCTTTGTTTTGCTTTATTTCCTAAGAATTTGAGGAGTGGTTAAGGATGGGAACCAATCAACAGTGAGTGTTCACCCTCACATCAGCAGAGGAAGTTTCTAATGATCCTTTCCCAAGCCAGCAAAGTCCACTGAGGGTCAAAATCACAAAGGGAATGCTGGTATTTGAGGCCCAGTTAAGTCAACAGGGTCATCTCAATTTAAGTTGGGGTTTCTGCCCGTCGTTGTGAGTGGGCTAGACTGGGTAGGACCTGTTCAAAAGAGATCACGGGGTGTTCTTCTCAGAAAGCCTAGGAACCACAACCCAGAAAGTGCAGACCACAACTTAACTCAGAAACCTCCTCTTTGATAAACTGGATATAGTGGATGCAGTGGGAATGTAATCCCTGCATTCAGAAGGTTGAGAGAGGAGGAGAGTTATGTGCTCAAGGCCAGCCTGTGCTACAGAGTGAGCTCAGTGAGCTCAGGACTAGAGGAAGAGATCCGTTTTCAAAACAAACAAACAAGCAAAAAACCTGTTCTGGCCCTGTGCTGGTTTTCCAACTCTTGACTCTCATTTTTTGAATAACAACCTGCTCACCTGCTCTTCCACATCTTTTCTATTGTCTTTCATTCTGTGAAGATCAGCCATGTTGTTTTCTGAGATCATGTCTTATCTGAATTACCTTATTAAGTGCATCCTCTACAATATGATATCACTTCTTTTTCCCTTATGACCTCATTAGGTGCATGACCAGCATTCTGAGTTATCTCTGAGAACAGAGTAAGTAATATTTCAAGACAACCAAATAGAAATCTCCAACAATCCATCTGCTGAATGAAATTGCCCTGAGGCATACCCACCAACCAATACTGAAATCCAATATAAGTATTCATTTTGTTATAAAACTATTCTGCACAGAATTAATTTCTCTCTCAAGAAGAGTAGCTTAGAGTCTCTTGGAGGAACTATTAAATCCCACTAGCTCAGTAATTAGGAAGCAAAAATGCCTGTTTCATACTCATGCTGACGAATGATGATACTGAATTAAGAGATTTGATTAGAAAAGGGGTGAGGTGAAGTTAGAGGTAATGAAATGGGAAGAAAATTTAACTTTAATAAGAATTCTTCTGTTAAGCTGTTTTTATTTAAGATGATTGTTCACAGTGAGATATAGTGTAGTATGTTTTGGTGCCTATGAGAAATGTTATGAATAGAGAAAGAGAAAAATAGAGGAAAAAATCAATTGTAACATTTTACTCTGAATTTTAGGAGAGTACAAACCTTACCTTTAACAAGACAAACTCTACCCTGGTGCCTTTTGAAGAGAAACAAAAGATGCATGATGATACAAAAATACTATGACTTCTGTAGATACACATAAAGAAAACCTTAACTGGTTGTCGTTTCTTTGCTCTGTGTTGTCTCAATCAGTGTCTTTTCTTGGAGTGAGCAACAGGCACTAATCAACAAATTTATTTCTGCAGGTCAAATACTTCAAAACTCTTCCACCAGTCCTTCAATTGTTATGAGGCATGTGTGCATTACTTGGAACTGAATCTGCCAGTGGCTTCCTTACAAATCAGGCAGTGCTTTCAGGCAGAAAAGTGAGTATCATTATGGTTATATTTGGAGAGGAAAATATGGATATGGAGTTATGCTACATTTAGACGTTGTGTTGGTTTGGATATAGAATGCCCCCCAATGCCCAATGTGTTTCCTTTTGGGGGAATACTTATAGAATCATGTGTTTTAAAGAGGTGGGGCATGTTTGGAAGGGGCAGAATATGGGGCCTTGATTTGGAAGGGTTGGCTCACTGGGATGTAATCTGGAAGGACGTATTCTACCTCCACCTCTCCTTGCTGACTTATCTTCCTGCCTGCCATGCTGCGAACAGCTTTTCCTTCTTCTTTGCTATTGTCTTGTGTTTCCACCATTACCTGCCACACATGAAAGCATGGAGACCTTCTGAAACTGAGCTAAAATGAATCTTTCTTTTTTTCAAGTTGTGGATGTTTGGTATTCTTGTCCCAGCAATATTAATGTAACCAAAAAAATAGTATCAAAAGTTGTTGGAGATTCCTGATTTTCAGTATGTAGCCCAGTCTAATCTAGCCTCTTTTTAGTTTACGTACTCTCAAGTTAATTGTGATGATTCTAATTCCCACCTGGTGGTATGTCATGGTGTGTATATAGAAAACATTGACCTACAGGAACAAATGTAAAACAAAGTTCCAGACCACAAGAAGAGTTTATTTTAATATAACTTATTACAAATATACAGGAACATTTTAAAATGTAGATATGAACACATCTCATTGAATACATTTAAGAAACAACTTGTTCAGTTGACCTAAGTTTTAAGGGTAGTTAAATCTGAAAATACAGAATAGAAGAAAATAACTAAGTAGTCCAAATAAAGACAGGCCAGTGTCCGTATAGAACTTCAATAGTAAGTGCAAAATATATGTAGGATTATGATTTAATTCTTTTCCCAATTTTATTAATGTTTATATATGTATATGTGATATGCAGTGTTTACATTAAGCTTGAGTATTTTATGCACATATACAGTGCACGAAAATTACAGTCCTTTCTCCTCCCCCTATTTCTTTCTGCTGCACGAGAGTTGTGCATAGCCTTAAAATACGGGGAATTAATGCGTCTATTTCCCATTTGTCTGTCTGTCTACCTATCTATTATCTATCTATCTACCTTAGAAGCAATTTCCCACATATGTTATGAAAGATCAGTTGCACAGAATATTTGTAATATAAATTACACAACCCTATTCACATAGAGCATGATTACGTAAAGTAAAAGAATATGTAGGTAGATAATGTATAAATACCATCTGAAAAAAATCAAGGTAAATACTGCCCTAACATGTACCCATAGTAATGTTGGATTTAGCACGCATTTTTAAAGGATCCATGATGGGAGTCAGAGGTTCAATTATTTAAATTTATGTTTACTTAATATTCAATTTGCAATGGATACAACGTGCAGGCTTAAATTACATTGGTGAAGACTATTAACTCAAGGAATCAATGACTAGAAAGTTAGCAGCAAATCTATAAGGATTCCCCCCCCCTCATCTGCCACACACACACACATTTCACAGCAATCAAGAAGTGTACATACATATTGTATATTTGAATCAATGTCTTATCTCTTATTATACATGTTATATATTCGATTTTTTCTGGGAACTATTGAAACATTTACTTTGTTAATACGATTTGAATAATTTTACTGTTACATATTAGTAGGTGCATAATATTTCCACTTATTATGCAAAATTTACACACTGCAGTGATTTTTTCTTGAATAATTAATTAATGAACTGTGATTAGTTTTTATCACATGAACTGACTATATTGAGTTGATATTTGAGAAATATATTTTGTGGAATAAAAATTTTAAAGAAATCTTTTGGTGGTAGGAGTTTAGTAAGTACTTATGATAAAAGACCAGAATGCATCCCCAACTTGGAACTTAAACTTACCACTTACACTATCATTCTATTGTTGATAAATCATTTTCATATTTACAGATATGTGCAACAGAACAAAACACAATTAAACCAAACTAAAGTGAAGTTATTATGGTCCTTACCCAAATGTCCATTTACAAAGATAAAAGAAAAATTATTGTGGTCATATTAAACTTCAGAAATCAATAGAAAATTTGTCTACCATTTCACTTGTGTGTTTAAATGTGCACACATTGTATGCATGGGAAAAAAGTGAATGACAGAGATAATTTACAATTTCAAGGTGCACTTCACTATTTTGATAAAAATAATGACCGTGTAGGACTAATACGTGCTTATTTGCCTGTAATCCCCTCTATGGTCAGTGATACCTTTTGTTTTTTCAACACTAAAGATGGAGTCTGGCTTTCACAATGAGACACATCTTTATTTTTATCATTTTTAAGTAAGTTACAATGTTGCCCAGGTTGGTTTCAAACCCTCCATTTCCTCCAGCCTCTGACTTCCTGAGTTTTGAGATCACAGGCTGCGATAAACCATGCTCAGCTGGGACAGTATCTTGTACATACTTAATAATATGTAAAATAATCATATATTATTTTAGGTAAAGATTGATGAGAAATTAAATCAGAGCTTTTGGATACTATTTTACAAGCTATATATGACACAAAATAAGTCAAATTGCAATTTATTTGCATGTAAATAAGCATGAAATAACACTTTTAAAAACTAGAGTTTATTTATTGACTAGTTACTTTTTATGAATCAGGCTTTGCTACATAATGATGAAGTGTATGTGGCTTGTGTCTTAGGGAAAAAATTCAGTAAACAAACTGAAAGGACTCATCAAGAGTATGCAATAAAATATCCAAATGCAGATTATGTTATGTATAAAATTAACTGCTACAGAAGAGCGGAGAGCAACAGATGGCTAACAAGAACAGAATCTAAGTAATCAGGTCTGTTGTTGACTAGGAAATAGAATTTTAATCTAAACTTGTATAAGTTGCATATAAGAAAAATATGGCTGAGGAATATAAGATGTTCTAAAGTTTGTGAAGTACATAAAGATGCTTTATACGCAAAAAGGAAGGATGACTGATTATAATGTCACACAAATAAAGTGATTCTGAGATCATGTCTCAAAATATAAGACTTTTAAATAAGAGGATCTGGGTAAAAGAAAATTTTGAGATATTGAGTCTGAAGTTGACTTTTTTTTTTTTTTTTCTGTCTTTGAAGCAAGGTCTTGTTGTGTTGTCTAGGTTGGTCCTGAACTCACATTGAAACTCAGGCTGGCCTCAAACTTGCAGCAATCTTCATGCCTCAGCCTCCCGAGTATGCGGTTCCCGGTGTGTATCATGAATTCCATACTATGTGACAATGAGGAATTGAACTCAGGGCCATATGCTTGTCAGACAAGAACTTCTAATCTAATAAAATTCCCCAACAAAGTAGCTCTTTGACATTTTCTACTGCATGTACTTGGAAGACACACTCCTTGATTATTTAAAAAAAAATTAAAACTCTGAGATAATCTCATA
Organism: Ctenodactylus gundi; assembly: GCA_004027205.1. Lineage (NCBI taxonomy): Eukaryota > Metazoa > Chordata > Mammalia > Rodentia > Ctenodactylidae > Ctenodactylus > Ctenodactylus gundi. The sequence goes on along the minus strand of PVKB01008215.1, from coordinate 4,469 downwards.
ACATAACATGGCATTATTTTATCTTGCTATAGAATAAATCATCTTCAAAATTGGTAGCTTTAAAAAAGAACCTTTATCCTTGCTGAAAGGCCACCTTACCAAAGTGGGTAGTTACAATGGTTCTTTTGAATAAACTGGTCTTGCCTTTGTATTAAGGGTTAATGGGTATGAACACTGAGGCTTGGCTTATCCAAAGTAGCATCATACTGTATATCTACATTAACTACATATTGGTAGATGCTTGGTCAGCTGGACTTGTTTTGTGATTTGATAGAACAGTATAGGGTGAGATTTAAGAAGCTAGAGGCCTACAGTGACCAAATCAATGACACTGACATTTTTGATTCTTTAGTTTGGTCAACGCATATTACAAGTGAAGCCCAGACCCAGGAATAGAAAATAGACACCCCTTACTAAAGTCCCATTATGTAGGGCATGGTGATTTACAGGAAGGGAAATTCCAGAAATTGCTTTGCCAGGCTCTCAAACCACATTGACCCTGATGATTCACACAAATGCACTTCATATACCACAAACAGCTGTAAAGGCATATCCAATCAGGATGTCAGCTTCAAAATTCATGATCCTGTGATCTCTGTCAGATGTCGATGCAATTGGGAAAATGAATCACTACTTGATCTAAGATTTATAAATTAAAAGGAAAATGGTGTTTCCTAATATGTTCAAGACACAATGAGGAGACAGGTATAAATTAAGTACACAGATATTTCTACTTATGATGGTAGGTAAATGGCAAGAATTAGGTAGAAGTCACTATGGAGCTATACATTTTTATTGGGGTACTTAACCTGGTGAATCCATTCCTGTAGTAAGTATCGCTTCATGAATAGAGCCATTTTGTGACTCCGAAAGGTACTTCCTCCTTCTACTGATTTACAGAATTCTTACCTTATCCTTTTGAGAGATTGCTTTTCATTCATTATCTTCATGGATTACTTCAGAAAACATTTCTTGCATAGAAAGATTAATAACTTTATCTGATTTATTTCTATTCATGGCAAGTTAGGGACCAAGAGACATTCTCACAATTTGAGAAATATCTAGCTCTTTATAATTGTGTTGAGGAACTTCACTCACAAATCTTCTTTGACAATGTTGTGGGATTCATCTGTGTTTGATTGTACTTAACTTCATTTGTTAGAAATTAAACACTTGTAGGAAAAGCTCAAAAAATTAGTCACTCTATAATCCCATACATTAGATTGAATAAGAAATGTAATGAATATAATCTGGGAAGAATTCTATAGACTGGTTTTTACTTGACCATCATTGATATTCTTTTCTAATGTAAAATTATGAGCTACTTCTTAAAATGAACTCCCCACTAAAATACACACACAAAAAACCCTAGAGTAAAATTCAATAAACAAAGTACAGTTAACAGTATTTCCCAGACAACAATGGTGGTAGGTCTTGTGTGCTAAGAAGACAGAAGAGAAAGAAATTCAAACGTATGAATGCAGAAAAAAATAAATATGGAGTGGTTCCTCTAATATGAGAATCCCGCATCACAGTCATTTCATAAAACTAGATGGAGGGAATAACGGGAACTACTGAGGAGGGGCAGGTCAAACCAGGAGAAGAGAAGTATTTGTAATTTTGCCACAATATGTATATTCACAAAATACTCAAGATCAATGTAAACATTATGTACTACATATATACATTTCAGTGAGGTGGGGGAGGGAGGCAAGTGGACCTTGTATTGAGCAGAGCTTTTCACTTTGAGGTGTTCTTCAACTGGAAGACTAGTTTAAAGATTGCAGACAGAATATTTCTACTGGGGCTTGATATTAAAAAAAAGAAATTCTCAATCTTTTGTGGTAGTTTGTTATTGGATTTCAGTCCTGGAATATTTTCTTAAAAGTGAATAATGATGACACTTCCCAGACTGCCCTGGACACACTGCTTTATTTGAGAATCTCTTTCTTTGAAGCGTGCTTTGTTTCATCGTCTGGCTCCTCGACTTCACTACTCCATCTGTTTGTGATGGGGAACATGCAGGGCTCTTCACTTTCAGCTCTCAGAGGATGTATGGAGACCACTTTGATGTGGCTGCAGACTGAGACCCTGAAGCATCAGACTCAAAAGCTGACTTGAAGCCTGTCTTGCTGAGTGTGTTATTTATGTGAGGAAAGAATCATCCATCCAGTGTCAGTGTGAGCTGTAATCTTAACATCTGCAGACACAAAGTGGACGGATGTCTTGAACTGCTGCCCTGAGGGGTGGTCGTCTCTACGTTTGTTGCTATCTTCCAGGCAGTGGGGCTCCTCTGGACATGGTATCCAATGCCACTTACTCGGTTAAGTAGATACCACACAAAGCTGTTTTGGTTTTCTAGTAAGGACAAGCTAGGGATAAGTGAGAGATGAAAATGTAATATCCAAATCAGTGCTTTATACCCAAATTAAAACATTTCTATCTTGGTTGATTTAAAGAGTTTTGTCTCTACTTCAGCAATTAGGAGAGATAAAAACATCAATAAACGTCTTCCACAAGTAGAAAAATGTATTCAGTGTCCAAAATTTATCCATATAATTATTTATGTATATGTACTTGGCATTGAATAAGAATAAGAATTACACAAATACACCCCAGTTTACTACAAAGATAATAACCAACAGAAACAGGTGCCCAACTTTTGAATCTAGCTGTTATACTTATCAAACTATACATTGAAATAATAGTATTTAATATGTTGAGAATTTAAGTGATAAATTTAGAATATATAGATTTTTTCATTTTTAATTAAGAATCCAGTTGGGGATAATATTAAGAGATTAGAAAACCATATTGTTCATGGTGTAAATTATGATTTAAAAATCAAAATTTGTGATATAATAAGAAAAAAAAACAAAAATTCTCCACAATTCTTATGCTCCACTAAAGCCTGATGGAACTTCGAGTATGGCAATGCATTCCACAATGATCTGGTGAAAAACAGATAGAAGAAATTTATCAGCCAATTCAGAGACAGTTCTTGACTTTTTTCATCACTCCCAAACTACATACACATTACATATAACCTGTGTATTTTCTGTTGAATGATGTACCTGTTTCCTGCTTTGTTCTTTTGTAAACTTGTTGGAAAAGTATCTAGGAGATTAACATAAGTGAAATCATAAAGAAGTGCTCAAATGACAAGGCAGGCTATTTGCAGGCTGAGATATATTTTTTAATGAATTCTGCACTGTAACCATCTTACTGTTCTCCAATGCATCATAAAATTCAAAGCAGAAATGCATGATTTGTGACCTCATTTTACAACTCAAAATATTGACTAATCACATAGTTACAGTGTGCCAGGTATGAGAAATCATTGATGTAAAAAGAGAATCCAATCATTTCTTTCTGTTGTATAAGTAGATTAATAATAAATGAATGAGTACATGACTAATATCACCTCATCTCATTGAATGATTTATTAATATTCTCATTATGGTGGAATATTAAACAAGGGTGGATGTAGCTTACACCAATTCATTCTGAAAGAGAAACGAATAGATCAATAGTGAGAGGATGAGGATCAGAAAGATGACGATTTGGAGCTAAGCCTAGAAAGACCAAAGAGCTATTTGCAAAAGAGTATAGAATGCTGGCCTAAAGTCAACTTTTATTTGGTTAACTCCTTTGTATTTTGTGTAACTCAATTTAGATGTTGCATTTTTAGGAAGTAATCTGTTTTATGTAATTCCCGGTTATAGCCACCAACTCATGATTAAGACATAACTTACTCCTCCCGTCACCTAACTTATTTCTCATGCCTTAAACCTTAGTTGTAATTGTTATCTTCTTTCTGTCTTTTCCCAGTGTCTCATGCTGATAATCTTACAGCAGGTCTAGTACGCTTTTATCTTTTCATGGATCCAGTATTTCCCAGGTTTGAGTTTGTTTCCACTTCTCTATTTGAAGTATTTCCGTTTTTTTCATTTTCCCCTTCCCCACACTTCCCAGAAAGCTTCATTCTCTCCAGGCGCCGCCCCGACACACTCCTGTGGCCCAGTTTACACTGGTAGCCAGCTGTGTGACCTTCACGCTGACCTCCTTGAGAGAATTTCCATGTAACCTAAAATTCTATTGGTGGATCTAAAACAGTATTTGTAATCAGACTCGTGACCACCTCTCTGGTTTTATTATTTAAAATAAATATTTATTTTCTCTTAATTTGTTCTATATTTCCCTTATTTTCCTCAGATCATGTGCATCACATCGTGTTCCCCAGATAACACGTAGGTTGAGGACTTAATTTGTATTTTTGAGTACCTTTCTTCTTACGTCTGCCTGTGTCCTTCTAACTCTCATTTCTCCAATGTTATTCACATATAAACATATATTTTGAATGATAATACATAAAGGACTATATATATATATAACTATATATATATATAACTATATATATAACTATATATATATATATATAACTATATATATATAACTATATATATAAC
>PVKB01008214.1:0-19994 GCA_004027205.1 Ctenodactylus gundi | reverse complement strand
CCATAAAAAACAAGAAACAGGCTAGATTCTGAAAGTGGTTATCTGTTCTTGTAGTAAGGAGAGCACATAAAATGATATTGGGGAGTTAACATTGTCAAGGTGTTGTGTGCCTTATATCTTAGGTATATCTTCCACAAAACAAAGTATGTATCATAGCAAAGGGCATGTGGACAGATGTTCTTTCTAGATAAGAGGCTCTGGTCTTAATTTCAGAATTTGGAAGACTAGCCAAATGAGCATCTGTCTAGTGATCTATACAGCAGCTGTCAGAACTGAACTAGGGCAAAGAGAGCTGAGATGAACAGAAGAGAGAAAAAGAATGTCTACAAAGCAGAATAGAAAAATTATGGTATTTGGTTAGATGGATGATGAGAAAGAGAGGAGTTGAACAGTCTTTGGTCTCTAACTTGAGAAACTAGATATGAATGGCCAGAAAATTAAACTCCAAAATGTAGGAAGGAAAGTCCTTTCAGAGGAAAGTTAGCAAGTTGACTTGGGGACATGTGAAGTTAATAGTAATAATGGACATTATGGTTTGAATCTAAAAGAATACACCAAAATCTTCATGGATTTGGAAGATGATTGGATCTTGGGGGTTAACTGGGTCATGCAGATTAATCCATTTCCTTCTCATGTTGTTAAGAACTGGGGCTTGGAGGAGAGAGCTGGATCACTGAAGGTATAGGTTAGAAGAATACATTCTTGATCCCCATCTTCTCCCCTATATAGCTCTGCTTTCCTGTTCCTAGGTCCTCTGTCAGGCTCGTGCACTATTAGTGGCCAATCATAAACATACTGAGACCTGTACATTTTGAGCTAAAGAAAACCTTTTCTTCCTTGAGTTTTGTTGTCGGGTATTATATCTCAGCAACCGGAAAGTGACTAAGACGGAAATTGTTACATTTGAAGTACAATTTTTTTTTTCCGTCCTTGTAACTTGTCATGTAGTTCAAAATATTCGAGATGGTTTTGTAAGGGTTGTCTGGAAAGGTTTGGAAATGTTAGTGAGAGAAGCTGTAAAATGCTATAGGCTGATCCCGATGAGAGAGTCTATTCAGAACTCAGATGACCAGAATGTTGATGCAGATTGTGAGCAGGGTCAACATAAGAGATTCCCAATGTTAATTTGGTGATAGAGAATGCTATGTATGTTAAATTTATCTGTTTAGAACTTCATATAAATGATTTTCTGCAGTAGGCAACCCATGGTATTGTGTTCATTAGCAGAGCATTCTTTTGTTGAGATGCATTTCGATTGTTGAGTGTAATATGTGTAATATACTTTGTAGTATATACAACATCTTTATTATTTCCAAGCATTATGCTACTTTGAATGAAGTTGCTGAGATCATTTCTGTATAAGTGGTTTTTTTGTGAACATATTTTTATTTTTAGGGGAAAATGCTATTTATTGAAAGAGATCATAGATTCCTCCATAAAATTGATTAGTACAGGTACTAAAAAACATTTGGCCAAATCTGTGTATCTGTTTTGGACCCCCTACTTTCTTTTACTGATAATTTTTTTGTGGCTTGCCATAGCAATCAGACAAGAAAATGACATAAAAGAAATCTGCATTGGAAAGGAGGAGGTCAAACTTTCCTTATTTGCAGATGATATGATCATCTATATGAAAGACCCTAAAAACTCCACTATGAAACTCCTAGAAATAATAAAAAAATTTAGCCAAGTCACAGGCTACAAAATTAACACTAAAACATCAATAGCCTTTCTCTATACTAACAATGAACATATTGAGCAAGAACTCAGAAAAACAATTACATTCTCAATTGCACAGCAAAAAATTAAATACCTAGGAGTATACCTAACTAAGGAAGTGAAGGACCTATATAAAGAAAACTACATTACATTGAAGAAAGAAGTTATAGGAGACATTAGAAAATGGAAAGGCATATCTGTTCTTGGAGTAAAAAAAATAAATATAGTCAAAATGACTATACTACCAAAACTGATATATAGATTCAATGCAATTCCTATCAAAATACCTACAAGTTTCTTCAAAGACCTTGAAACAACTATTCTTAAATTCATATGGAACCAAAAGAGACCAAGAATAGCCAAAGCAATCCTGAGCAACAAGACCAAAGCAGGAGGCATTACAATACCAGACATAAGGCTGTACTATAAAGCAGTAGTTGCAAAAACAATTTGGTGCTGGCACAATAGCAGACAGATAGACCAGTGGACCAGAATTGAAGATGCAGAGACAAACCCAAAACCCTCAATTACTTAATCTTCAACAAAGGGGCCAAATGCATACAATAGAAAAAGGACAGCCTGTTCAACAAATGGTGCTGGGAAAACTGAACATCTACATGCAGAAGAATGAATCTAGTCACACACCTATCACCATGCACCAAAATCAAATCAAAGTGGATGAAAGACCTAGACATTAAAAGTGAAACACTGAACCTCCTTTAAGACAAATTAGGCAAATATGTAAAAGACATAGGTATAGGCAAAGACTTCCTTGACAAGACACAAAGAGCAAAAGGAATTATCCACATCATTAACAAATGAGATCTTGTCAAATTAAAAAGTTTCTGCACAGCAAAAGAAACTATCAACACTGTAAAAAGAGAACCAACAGACTGGGAAAAAATATTCGCTACGAACATCTCAGATAGGAAGCTCATATTGAGAATATACAGAGAGCTGAAGAAAAGTAAGTCTACCAAAATAAAGGATCCCACTGAAAAGTGGGCAAATGAAATGAAGAGGCAGCTCACTCAGGAAGAAGTACAAATGGTCAATAGATACATGAAAAGATGTTCAACATCTCTAGCCATAAGAGAGATGCAAATCAAAACAACGCTAAGATACCATCTCACTCCAGAGAGAATGGCCTATATCAACAAGTCAAATAGCAATCAGTGCTGGTGAGGCTGTGGGGAGAAAGGAACCCTCCTACACTGCTGGTAGGAATGTAAATTCGTACATTCACTTTGTAAAGCAGTATGGAGACCTCTCAAAAGACTAGAAATATGTACCCCCTTCGATCCAGCAACACCCCTCCTGGGAGTAAATCCAAAAGAGGTCAAAACAACACATAACAGAGATATATGTATACCCATGTTCATAGCAGCGCAATTAACAAAAGCTAAAACAGGGAAGTCACCAAAATACCCATCAACAGACCAATGGATACACAAACTGTGATACACAGTATACACAATGGAATACTATGCATCTATCTATAAAGTCGAACAGCGTGGAGGCATTTACAGGCAAATGGAAGAAACTTGAGAACATCATGCTTAGTGAAGTGAGTCAGAAGCAGAAGGTGAGACATCGAATGGTCTCTCTGATATGAGAAACACAGGTCACAATTATCTCATGGAACTTAAAACTAAAAACAAAGTGAAACAGGGGGGTAGGGCAGGGAGGGATGTTTGGGGGTAAGGGTGAGGGACAAAAGGAGAGTGGGAAAGTCCTTGTCACCTTGACAAGATGCGTAGGTGCACAAAATGCTAAACTTCATTGTAAACCTTAAATTGTGTGCTTATACATATCAATAAAATGGGGGAAAAGAAAAAATAAAAATGTTTTCCCATAATTCCTTCACTGAAACTATCTGGAAACAATAAGATCCAAGAGAGTAGCATTACTAAAATGTGATCTCTTGAATATTATTTCCCAGTAAAAGATTTCAGCACTTTTGGAAAGTTCCAGGCTGAAAACAGTAGTATATCAGCACCTGAAAATACTTCTTCTTCTTCTTCTTCTTCTTTTTTTTTTTTAGTGCTAGAAATAAAGACGCTCTCTAAGACCACAAGGGTCCTGACCTAATAATATGGAAATCAGCTTCAAGGACTTGTCTTAGGAAAAGAATAAAAAATGTGGGAGTCAATAAAGAATAAGAATTATGATAGATAAAAGATATGAAATAATACTCAAAACATCATAATTGTACTCGGTAATCTTTGATGATGCACTAAGGCACTACTGTGGGGTACACTAAGGGACTGTATATGATATTCAAATTAAGTCTATATTTCTACATAGCCAATTATTTGGTAAGTTATATTTTTATTTCTTTTTCTTCTTCTTTGCCTTCTTTATTTGGTAAAAAAAAATGTAGCTTATAAATGAAGAAGTCATGATAGAACTGGAATATCATTATTTTATAATCTCTCATAAAATAATAGAGGCAAATATTTACTAACAGCAGATAGAAAATAGAGGTGAAAGGTCTATGAGAATTGTGCCAACTGGTGTGTCCTGCAGAGAATATCTAAACCCAATAATTGATTAACCTCACCATTGATCAAGTAAGAAAGCCACAATGACGGGTGTCCTGAGAGAATACACTAGAAGGCTTCCTTCAAACCAGGAAGTATTCTTGAGTTGAATCTAGCCAGTTCTCCAAATATACCTAACTAAGGGCAGGATGAAAGAGAGTAAAGAAATAAAAAGTCGGTATGAATACAGACACAAAATGACACTAAAAAACAATTTTCCAAGTGGTTATCACAAATTCTACACCTAAAGTTGTTGTTCTGTACCTATTCCTATATGGGTTTTCATAAAAATCAAGCATTAAGCAGACAACTTTGTAGCAATGGAGAAAATTTTTATAATGGTAAAATATTAAACGGTGTTAAGATATTATCTTTATTTACTGAACTTGCTGTTGGCATTGTATTTTGAAAGATTATAATAAGTTTTGAATTCTTGTTGGATTTTTTAGAGGAAAAATGACATCATGTTTGAGATTTGCTTTCAAAGTAAACAACCATTGGACAGAAAAGGTCAAATGATTGATACTGGTAACTGTAAAACCTTGGTACACAGTTGTATTAGGTAATATATTAAATAACTTTTGCTTTTTTGCCTGATTGAAATTTTTCAATTAATTAGATTATAACTGGTAAATTCGAACATTTAGTAAGTAAAAAAAAATACAGAATACAGATATGGAATTCTGAAGAGGCAACTTCAGAGTCTCCTAAACCCACAGAGGTTGAGAAAACACAAAACAGAAAACAGGTTCCCTTTTTATTGTTCAGTACCCAGAGTCAGGGAAACTGATACAGATGGTTGCTATTTGTTTTTAGTATGGAAATTGAGCAAATACTGACATGAGATTTCAATCATTGAAAGGCTCAGAAAGAAAGTGCCAGGAATTGCCCACAGCGGTATGAAACACGACAGAAGTGAACTTCTAGGAACGTGAAGAGGCTCCAGTCTACATAGACTGAAGAATCAACTTTCCAGCTGAACAACAACACACCAAAGTCTCCTGGGCAATTTTTTGTTGTTGTTATACTGAAGATCAAGTCCAGTTTCCTTTACACTAAGCTACATGCTGAGGTTATTTTTCAGTTTTGATTTTGAGGCAGAATCTTGATAATTCACCACGTTGCACACGCTTCTAGAAAGCTGAAATTACCGGCTGTGCCAGCACAACTGGATCCAATATTTCTGTTTTCAAAAAATATCTTCTAAAGCTGTGGAAGATGTGATAATCTTCAAACAGATGAAGGATACTTTTAAAAAATGTAATAAAGGGCCAAGGGCATAGCTGGGTGATTAGAGTGCTTTTCTAGCAAGTCCGTGGCCCTGGGTTTAATCCCCGGCACTCCTTAAACTGAGTTTGCTGGCATACAACTATAATCACAACACTTGGGAGGCTGAGGCAGGAGGATTGCTGTGATGTTGAGGCTAGCCTGGGGTCCATATGAGTTCAGAACCACCTTAGACTGTAGAAGGGGACCATGCCTCAATTTTAAAAAAGCATAACAAAAAGTCTTAAGTATGTAATTGTGTTACTTTGGGTTCTTACAAAAGACAGAGTTGTCCCCATTATTAACTAATAGGATCATCTCAGATTAAAAGGTTTCTGCACAAGAAATGAAATTATCAACACTGTAAAAAGAGAACCCACAGAATGGGAAAAAATATTCACCATCAACACCTCAGATACGAAACTCATAATCAGAATATACAGGGGACTGAAGAATAGTAAGCTCACCAAAATAAAGGATCCCACTGAAAAGTGTGCAAATGAAATTAAGAGGCAGTTCACTCACAAAGAAGTTCAAATGGCCAATAGATACATGAGAAGATGTTCAACATCCCTAGCCATAAGAGAAATGCAAATCAAAGTATTGAAAAGATACCACCTCACTCCAGAGAAAATGGCCTATATCAACAACTCAAAGAACAATCAGTGCTGGTGAGGCTGTGGGGAAAAAGGAACCCTCCTGCAGTGCTGGTGGGAATGTAAATTTGTACGACCACTTTGGAAAGCATTATGGAGATTTCTCAAAAGATTGGAAATAAATATCCCCTTTAATCCAGTGATACCTCTCCTGGGAATATTCCCAAAAGAGTTCAGAACAACACATAATAGAGTTACATGTATTTCCATGTTCATAGTAGCACAACTAACAATAGCTAGAATATGGAAGACACCAAAATACCCATCAACAAACCGATGGGTACACAAACTGTGGTATTTCTACATAATGGAATACTATGCATCTATAAAGTCCAACAGTGTGGAGGCTTTTTCAGGCAAATGGAAGAAACTTGAGAACATCATGCTTAGTGAAGCGAGTCAGAAGCAGAAGGTGAAACATCGAATGGTCTCTCTGATATGAGAAACCCGGATCACAACTATCTCATGGAACTTAAAGTGAAAAACAGAGGGAACTAGAGGGGTGGGGCTGGGAGAGGTGGGGTGGGTGGATAGGGGGAGGGTTGAAAGGAGAGTGAGGAAGTCCTTGTCACCTTGACAAGATACGTATGTGCACAAAACGCTCAATTTCAATGTAAACCTTAAATTTTGCACTTACACATATCAACAAAGCAGGGGGAAAAGGAATATAACAAAAAGGATCCATTTGGAAGGCTTACAAGTCTGAGGACAGAGATAGTCCATGATGATGGTCTGCACATGTGAGAGCTGGAGGGTTCACTGGCTGCTCCACCACAAGGTAGAACATCTGTCTAGGACTGCAGGACAGCTAGTAAGAGTCTGCTGCATCTCAGTTGTTTGAAGAAAACTGGCAAAGACCAGAGACTGAAGACTGGTGATGAACAAACAGGCCCAAGTCGAGACTGGAGCAAATCTATGATGAAGATCTGTGATGTGTAGCAAGTTATTGTCCACAGACAATTACAAAGGCAAGAGTTTTCCCAGAGGAAAAACCTGTAGCAATCTTTCTTCTGCAGCTACTTCTGTTTCTTCTTCTTTTGAGATGGACTTGCTCTGTAGCTCAGGCTGGCCCTGACCTCACTATTGAGCCCAGGCTGGTCCTGGACTCAGCAATCCTCCTGTCTCAGCCTCCCAAGTGCTGGGATTACAGGTGTGAGTCACCATGCCTGGTTTATGTGGTGATGGGGAATCAAATTCAGGTACTTAGTGCTTGACTTAGCACTTGCTAGGCAAGCACTTTAACCACTGAGCCATTCCTCTAGCCCCTGTAACAATCTTTATTCTTCTTTCCTCTTATACAGTTCAAGTTTCTAGTTGGGCCTCCCACATCTGGGTGGGTGGTCTTCCCTCATTTACTGACCCCCAAATCACTCACACTGTAATTCAGACTGGTTCCTAATTGCCTAATATAGGTGTGGCTCCTAAACTCTAATCCAGGCATGGTTCCTGATTGCCTCAAGTTAACATAATCTTTCTAACAGTAACAGTAATAAAGAATAGTGAAAAATCAGTAATTCAGGGCTTAGAGGTGACTAAAAGATCAACAGAAGACTTGCTAAGAATTCAGGTTTATTAGCGCTCCCGTGTTAGGTAGTTGTGTTAAGTTAGCTTACAGAGCCAGCAAGGGAAGCTGTGGTGGAAATCACACCTTTCAAAAGACATGCCATGGTGAGATGTACCTCCGCTTGAGTACGGTGACATGACCCTGAAGGAGGAATTTGGGAGGAAGAAAATTGGAAAGGAAGAAAAAAGAAAGAACAGAAAGAGGGCTGAAGAGTGCAAATAAATGTATGAGCCCATTTCAAGGACCCCTAGAGTGCTACAGCATTCCTGAGAATAATACTGAGTATCAGCATTCCCCTCAACGGGGAAATTGCGAGAGCATAATAAGCAAGTTTTTCTAGCGGGGCAGGGTGGCAGACCATCTGCCTTGAGATGAGTGGCAGATTCCTGAAGGCTTTCTAGTTTCTTGGATGGTTTTGCAGCTCTTATTTCTCAAAACATTCAATGGAAAGCTTATAAAGTTAAAAATTAAGCTTGGGCTTTGAGGTGATGAGGTCAGAGGATTTGATTATTAGACTTATCTGGCTGATTCCAGCAATTTTAGACATTGGGTATTGGTTACAGTTGACTGAGCGATTCCTTGCTAGAGGAGGAGGATCACTCTTCTCTCTGGAATCAGGTTAGTCTTCTCAGACCGGGTGCTCTCTATGTACAATTGATAGTCAAGGAATTGTCGGAATTGTCCTTGGAGCCTAAAAAATCATTTCCTGGTAGAGGCCTTATCAAAGGTTCTTAATAATGTGGGAATTTTTTAAAGGAAAATAATACCCATCTTCTGAGGTTTTTCACAGGGAAAGAAAAAAAAAACATATAAATAGGAATGAGTTTGAAGCTAACAGTTGTGCGCAAGCACACCAACAAGAAAAAATGTGCGGTGCTTTGTGTTGGTGTTTTCTTAGGTGTTATGGTGTGCGTGTGGTGAAGAATAAGTACACAGGTTCCTGTCTGAAATGTATGAGGTATGATGTGGGTGGTGTGTACATGAATATTCTCTCTGTTCTCATAAGTTTGTGCACACATACTGAGTATGTGTTATTGTGAAATTTGTATCTTTGTTTTGTGTATAATGTGCCAAGAATGGGGGAGGAGGTGTGCTGCGTGTTTATCAGTGAGACGTATGATATGCTGTTTCTGTGCATTCTCCTGTGTGTGTATAAGTAAACAAAAAATCTCAATGAGATTCCAATATGTGATAGTTGTGGTCGACAAACCATTTATTCAAAAACACTGTGAGACCACAAGATACGGGTGTCTTTGCGGCTATTGGTGCTGCGTATATTGGTGAAGTCAAGTCTTGAGGGATTCTACGTTTTCACAACTTCAGGGCAGCAGGTATTACCTTAGCTGCAGACGCATTCTTTAGGGAAACTGAAGCTGCGTCAGGGTCGCTTATAGCTGTGGATTTATCTGCCTATCCTCAAAAGGTTGAATGTCCTCTCTCATCTAGTAAAGAACAAAGAAAATTTAGTTATCTTCATGTATTTCTTCCGGAATATTTTTAATTTAATTTTGGATCACACAATTTAAACCAAGAGCAATCTCCTGCCTGAACACCTTCATTAACATTCCTTGTAAGGCATGGTTTCTGTCAATTTGTCAATGCATTTCCTCATTTCTTTTTTGAAGGAGAGGTCATATTGAACGCTGAATATGGAATTCTATTTTGACATGGTTTTCTGTTTGTATTCTACAATGTCCAAGGTTGTCTCGACAAAGTAAATATCATAAAAGCAAAATTCCAACGAAGCACGTAGAGACAAAGGGGCTCAGGAAGGCTGAGAAAAGGACCTCAGGTTCGGTTTTTGACTCTAGAGAACTGTGTGGAGATTGGTCAGTTGCTTAGCGGTGTTGTGCTGACATGAATGTGTTTTTCAGCCACCGTGAACGGAGACTGAGACCTTGAGGAACAGAGGAAGCAGCACCTGTAAATGGAGGCCCAGTCCACTCCCAGGAAAGGTCGTATTCTGCTCTCTCTGTATTGACTTTCAGGTTTTTGCTTCACAAATGAATATCACAGCTTCTGTGTGAGAGAAATCTTCCTTAGAAAAAACAAATCTAATAAAATCCATTAAATTTTCATTTCATCAATGTTAAAATATATTTATACATAAACATATATACATACATGTGCACATCCATATATAATTAACTTTTCCCCTCATGTATACCATTTCCTTTTCACTCATGGGTTTTGAACCTTTGTTTAGATTACCAAGGTGAGATGTGACAATTCTTTTCTGATAAACATTTTTAACTATGCACATTTGTATATGAATTCATGAGTTTGACATCTAATTTTTCTTTCTTTTTTGTGACAGCATTTCTCTCTGAGTTCGGGCTGGTTCTGGGCTCACCATGCAGTCTAGGCAGGCCTTGAACAACGACGATCCTCCTGCCTCAGACTCCCAAGTGCTGGGATTACAGGCGTGCACCACCATGCCCAGTTTATGTGGTGCTGGGGGGAATTGAGCCCAGAAATTTGAGCTTACTAATCAAGCACTTTTACCACTGAGCTAGTTCTCACCCAGATCTTTAATTTTCTTACTGCTACTCAGTTCTGAGCAACTTACAGTTCTCATTGCAGGTATTTTATTTTATTTTTTCTACTGTTTATTTAGACATGAATTAGTGTTGTTCTGGAGCAGTGAAGGGGAGAGAAGTGAACAGGAATGAAGGACATGGAAAGTTTAGGTTCCATGCCCTTATGCCTCCAAAACCCTAGCTTTCAATGTCCATTACCTTCCCATTGTTTTCTCGCTCTTTCTATGTGGGTGTATATTAGTGGGTGCCATTTTCTGTGGATTTTTAGGCTCTTCTGATGATCCCAAAACTCTGAACTCAGGCTGCAAATTCAAATTAGATCTGGTTGGTGGTTGAGTTTTTCAGTGGCATTTTCTCTTCTTTGTTCAGCTTCCAGGTCATTTAGAGCAAACATCTTTTGCAGTCGCTGGCCAATGCTAGGGGGCAAAGTGCTCATTGTTTATTGGTCCAGTAAGTCCTTATCACCTTCACATTTGGATGACAGCCTTCTTCTGTCCCCTCCAATGGTTCAGGGCTCTGATATCTGACTCATATATTTCCTGTCTCCTCGGTCACGAACCTTCTGAGCTCACATATTTTCAGAGTCAAATGAGCTTTTTATGCTCAGCTTATGTTTTGAAGACCTTGTCTTTACTTAGCTCCTCACCTAGATATTTCATTTGTCCTACTACATTATCCATGTTTTCTTTGAAATCATTTAAGTGTTTTATTTAATAACTTCACATGTTTTTAATTCAAATTTAGTCTGAAACAGTAGCCAAGTTATTAGATATCAACATTCATTATAAATATTACAAATTTTTAGGTAGAAGCTTTTTTTCCCCCCAAGTCTGGGTATTGATCCCAGAGCCCTCACACTGAGCCACAGTGGAAAAACATCTTCCTAAGTTATCAGGGTGGGACTCAAACTTGGCATCCTCTTGCCCATGCCTGCTAGTAATTGGAATTATGAGCATGTACCACTACACAAGGCTTTTAAAGTTGTTTTTAATCAGAGGTATAAATGACTTCAGTATTAAAGCAAATGTTATAATTTTAAGGGTATATTATTTATATGTTTCTAATTTTTAAAAGAGATACTTCTCTTCCAAAATTTTTATAAGAATGTTTTATTGTGACATAAAATTCACTTCCATGGAATTATATAGTAATGTACTCTTATACAATATATAAATAAGCTGAGTTTGGTGGTGCACATCTTTAATCTCAGCACTTGAGATGCTGATGCAAGAGGATTGTCATGAGTTCTAGGCCACTCTCACTACACAATAAGTTCAGGACCTGCCTGGACTACAGACCCAGACCTTGTGTCATATATATATATATATATATATATATATATATATATATATATATGTATGTATGTATATTCCTCAAACATATAAATCATAAATCAAGCAAATTCTACAAAAGTGTGATTAAAGATAGAAATCTTTAATAAAACATTAATTAAAACCTAAAATTTATAAATGTATTTTAAAATACATAATATTAAGATAGAGTTATTTTAGGATGGAGGCTTTATCTTATCCAGGGGCTGGAACATACTCAAATATAATTTAGCACAAATAATTGAAAGAGATGAACTGCATGCTATTAATCTAGAATTGTCTTATGATGAAATTTATATTTATTTACACTATAAAATTTATGGTACAAACGTGTATGAGGGACGTATAAAATTTTAAGACAGTTTCCTGGAATACTGACCTGTGACGCGTTGGGCAGAACCATGAACACAGGATTTGACGCTGAATGACAACAAGTTACAAAAGAGTTAGACAGAGGTAGTAACTTCTACTTTTTGGTAACATAGTGAGTGACTACAGTTTATAATAAATGATCTTAAACTAATAAATAATGGAGAGAAACTTAAAGACTCTAAACACAAAGTAATGCTAAAGAGACAAAAACCTTAACTGCCCTGATTTGATCATTGAATGTGCATACACGTACAGAAACGTTACTTTTGGATTGAAGCTAGAACTTCTGCTTTCTCATAAATGAGCACAGTTATTACATGTTAATCAAAAGCTTTTTTTAAGTTAAAAGAGATGGATATGTTTCCACCATCTACATATTGTATATATGTATTAGGGTTCTCCAATGAAATTGAACTTACAGAATGTGTACAGTTATAAAGAGGACTGACAGGGTTGACATACAGTGATGTTCAGAAGTTGAGTAATCCCACATGGTGTCTGCAGTCTGGGGAGCTGGTCAAGCTTCTGGCTACCCAGCCTCAGAATCAGTAATAAGATTAAAACAAGAGGGTCCAAGGATTCAACTCCAGTCCAAGGCTGAAGAGCTAGCAGTCCTCCGCAGAGACTCTGGAGTGAGACTAAATTCAAAGGCTGAAAAATCTGGAGTCTGATGTCCACAGATGATAACAGCATAAAAAAAATCTGCAACATTCAAGGGCTGGCATGCACTCTGGAACATACTCCTTTCTCTCTAATCATTCCATACAGCCTCTGAGTGCTCACAAGCCCATGCAGAACATGCTCTACAATTGTTATAGGCACCTCTATATCTAGGCAAGTTGACACCCAAGATTAATCATTCCAATAAGATAAATTACCACCCAGTACTCCATAAATACACACAATTAAAACATAATAATCTTAACGTCAAAGTTTTTATGAGTCAATGACTTTTTCCACTCATTTTTCCCCCTTTGAAACTGCAACGCTCATAGCTTTATCATCCCATCCCTGCTCCATCATTGCATGGCGAGAGTGTTAGAATCCTGTAAGCTGTCACATTAATTTCCCAAGTTTACCTATAGAAATTCGGCATTTGGGTGACTCCTAAGAACTTATCTTGACCTGATTTAGAGGATGAGACTTTGGGTTTTGCACAAAGGAACTTTTGGTGAGGTTTTGGGCTTGACCTAATACTTTAATGAGAGGCTTGGGACTGTGGGAATCTGAGTGTTGTTTGCATGTGACATGAACAAATTTCTAGGAGCCAGAGGATGGATTATGACAGGCAGAACTCTGAGTTTACACTCAGATTACTGGACGCTAGCAGGGTCCATTTGCTTTCTCCCAGCTGTTTAGAGAAGCACTAAGTTGAGACTTTGGGAAGGTGTCTTCTGGATGTCACCATAGTCCTCCCTCAGTGATCATACAAAGACTGGTGAAATATGAGATGGATGAAAACGCATGCTCTTTCGTCGCTCTCTAGAGGTCACCAATGGAACAGTCAACAGTGGTGCAGATTGTGAACTGGGTCAACATAAGAGAGATTCCTACTGCTAATGTGGTGGCAGAGGTACATTAATTTTGCCTCTTTTAGAACTTCATATAGATAGATTCCTGTAGTAGGCTATTCTTCCTATTGTGTTCATGAGCTGAGTATGTTTTTTGTTGAGATTCATCTAGATTGTTGAGTACATCAAAGATCTTTCCTCTTTTTCATATATACACATATATATTTACATTACATAATGTATATATTTAACTTGAGTATTTTGTGTACATAAATATTACGTAAAAATTACAATACTTTTCCTTCCTTTTTTGTGACCCTGCCACACCTCCAATCTACTCCCTAACTCTTACTATAACCTCATTTGATTATCTTTTTTTTAAAACACATCATCTCTCTTTCTCCTTCCCACCCTCTTATCCTGACTTTTCCTTTTTCCCCTCTACAAACCCCATCTTCTTACCACCTTTCATGTCTCTTACATTTTTTTTAAGGCTTGGTTTTCTCATATTAGGGAAATCATATCATATTTGGCTATCTGGATCTAATTAATTTTGCTGAACATCATGGTCTCAAGTGCATCTATTTTCCTAAAAATGACTCAAATGTGTCTTTGTTAATGACAGGGTAATATTTAATTTTGTATATATACCATACTTTTTGAATCCAGTCGTCTGTGCTAAGACACATTAGTATCTTTCAAGATTTGGCTATTACCAATTGTGTTGTTATACAGAAGACATTCAGCTTATTGTTACATCAATCAAATTTCTTATGCTAAACTTTTATCAAAGGCCAAATAACTGAATCACTACATTAAATAAACATAAGTCTATATCTTAAGAGCTTATAACACATAAAGCAACAGATATAATGACATACTTAGTTATTTCAGAATTCTTAAAGAGTTCTTTCCCGAAGAGGAGCAGGAAGAAATGAGGAAGATCATTATTACAAATTTAGTTACAAAGCATGAAATTGAGGCACAAAATTCAAGAGTCACAGGTTGAACTAATAGGCAACTGAGTTCTTACCCAGAGAACTAAGGCTACATGATCCTTTATCTCTACCAATCAATGACAGCTTCAGGGAAAAGACGCCAAGAATTAAGTTTCCCCATATGGAATATAATTATTATGATTTCCAAACTAATATACTAACAAAAATAGTAATTATAGAGGGACGTTTCACAGATTTTTCTGAGAAAGCTGGTACTATTTTAGTGTGATAACACTCATATGATTGATGTATATATTTTTTGTTACACTTTCTGTTCAGATGTTTCTTTCATGTTCTTTGGTGTCTCTTTGTCTCTCTGTCTCTCTCAAAGATTTCTTTTAAATATTTTCTGCTATTATGGGCCAGTGGTTGCATATTTCCTCAGAGATTCTCGATTATGGGAAACATTTCCACTTCCCCTTCAATTTTCAGGAATACTTTTGCTGGATACAACAACCTGGGTTGACACTTGCTGTCATTTAAAGTTTGAAAGATTTTGCTCCAGGTTCTCCTGGCCTTTAAAGTTTGGCCTGAGAAATTTGTGGTAATTCAGTGGATTTACCTTGGTAAAATAATGTCTGTTTTTCTCTTACTGCTTTTAAAATTCTCTCCTTATGGTGTGTTTCTGGGGTTTTGATTATGATATTCCATGGTGTCTCTCATTGCTGGTTGAGGTTATTTGATGTTTTAAAGCTTCTTGTACTGGAAAATTAATTTAGTCTTCAAGATTTGGGAAAATTTCTTGCATTATTTCCATGAATAATTTCTTTATACCTTTGGTGCTCTCTTTTGCTCTTTCTTCTACACCCATAATTCTCAGATTTGTTTTTTCTGAGTCATCAATCAGCTGCCATATTCAGCTACCTTGCTCAGTCCTAATTTTGAGTCATGCCTAATTATAGCACTTATTTCCTCAGCCCTGTCTTAAAGGTCTGAAATTCTGTCCTCACAATGTTTGAGTCAACTTCCCCTACTTTCAAATGTATTTTTTCATATCCTCAATTTCAGCTAGATGTGGGCTTTTTTGATTTCTACTTCTCTATCAAAATGTTCCATCATATCTTGCATTTCCTTATTTACTTCAGCCAACTTTTCATTTGTGGCTTATACAGGCTCAGTAAGCTTTGTCTCCATTAGCACCACTATTTGTTTAGTAAATTGCTCTTTAAGCCCGCTGATCAATGCTTACATTTCGTTGAGGTTATCTTGTTTGAGCCGGATGTTCAACTCATATATTTGCTTTTTTACTTCCTTCCCTATGAATTCCACCATTTCAGGACCCATGACATTGATTTCTGGGGTGTCAGGCATTCCTGTGAGTGTCTTATTGCCTTTTCTTCTTCCTATGTTTCTGTTGTTGTGGTACATTAGTTTAGAGGCCTAGCTTAGAAGTTTCTTTGAATGGCTATGAGGGTCTTGGGTTGGGGGATTCCAAATTTCTTTGAGTTCTATGCTGGGAGTAGACAGTGAGAGATGATCTAAGAGTCTGATGGCCTCTGAGATGTCTTGTTCACCCCCAGTCCTCTCAGCAAAGCTCTCCCACATGTCCTGGCTTCCCTCCCATGAGGTTGAGGCTCTCAACCCTCAGAAGTGTTCTCCCTACTACCTGAGTTATTCAGGAGATTGGCGGCCTTTGCTTCCTCTTTGCTACTGTCTCTTGTGCCGGTTTCTTCCTGGGTAGTTTTTAATAGTGACCCCAAAAAGCCCTGGTGTGCCCTTCTGAGCTTTTTTAAAATTCTAATATGTTCAGTTTGAAAATCTTTTTTTAGAAATGTGTCCAGCTGACATCATTGCCTGTTGTGGCTACTGAGCACTGCAATGCACTGATCTAGGCTCCAGGAGCCTTTTCAGAGGGAGCTCACATTGCATTTGCAGTACGCACTACCTATAGGCTCATTTATTTTCAGCATTTTGAGGAATTTCCATACTGCGCACTCTAGCAGTTGTACTAGTTTACAATCCAATCAGCAGTGTAAAAGTGTTCCATTTTCTTACAAACTCCCAGAATTTAACATGCTTTGAGTTCTTGATACACTATTCTGTCTGAAGTTGGCTGATACCTTGATTTGCAGTTTTTCTAATGGCTAACTATGTTGAACATCTTTTCATCTTTACTGGCCATTTGAACTTCTTCATCTTTATCACCATCTATTAATTTCAGTTTCCCATTTTTTTTATGGAGCCTTTCTTAAAGTAAGTTTATTATGTGGTTGCCATAGGTATTTGTTAAAATTCTCTGACATAGGAATAAGCAAATATACTTGGCAGATGGATTAATTCTCTAGGACATTCTATTTGAAATTATCTTTCCGGTTGTATGGAATTAGTATACCTGTCTTAGTTACTTACTTATTATTTGGCCAAAATAATACCAACAACTAAAAGGAGGAAATGCTTACTATCTCACAGCTTTGGAAGGTCTCATGCAATCCATTCACAGGCAGCACAGAGTGATAGAAGCACACCACAGAGGCAAGAAATCTGATTAGGACACTGTAGAAAACAAAACAAAACAACAACAACAACAACAACAACAACAACAACAACAACAGCAGCAGCAACAAAACCCAAATGAATCAGAACAAGTAGGCGTCTGGAGACTCAGAGAAGACCAGAGCCTTTCCGGGAAGAATTCACAATAATGTTTCTTCATCCCTCTTTACTCAGTTTAAGTTGCCAGTTGGGACCCCACGGTGAGGTGGGTGCCCCTTCCTCATTTCCTGGTCCATTAGTCAATAACAAACACATGAACGTTCTACTCTGGGCACCTCTAAGTCTTAACAATGACACAATCCTTTCAGGTCCAGTCCCAAATATCTCACCCTTATAGCCACATTCTACCTACCGATAGCACAGTTCCACAGTTATTTTACAACATCCAAATATATGAGCCTTTGGTGGACACTCCAAACCACAGCAATACCAATCATACATCATTCACCTGCATGCAAATATCTCAAAGATCATCAATAGAATAAAGTTTTATTTTCATATGTAGGATTCTAGACTTCTAAGCGGTCCTTTTTAAAGCTAAGGTATATTTGTACCACAGTCCATTAATAATTTAGACTTTGTGTTCTTGTTCCCAGTTCCAGGTTTTTGTTCCTTTCGCTATGGAATATCTGTCGTCCTGCACTTCTGCAATGTCGCAGTTATGGCACAGAACATAGGCATGGCCCTCACAATGGTTTCTATGGTGAACCACACAGATCCAAATGGTTTGCACAATGTTTCTGTGAGAGAGAAGGTGGATAACATAATGGTATGTCAAAACCATCACTACAGTTCTATCTTTCAAAATACGACCTGGTTAACAAGTTTGCTTAGAAGTTGAATGTTATCAATGAAAAATTATCATTAGAAAGAAAGGGTCAAGTCTTGATCTACTTTGCCCAGAATAATCTTAATTAGCAAGTTCCAGTCCTGAGGTTGGTTGGTTATAAGCCTTGTCTTAAGGTGGAAGAAGACTCCACAACCCATGCTTCTTGGAAATCAAGAAGTTTAGACAAGAAGCGAAAAGAAAGGCATTTTGAACCAGGAAAAGAAAGTGAAAAACTTCTCTTTTTTATATTTAAGAGTTTTAACATATTGTGTATTTAGAAATTTCATTTTTTTTTTCATTTTTAAAAGGTAGTAAGTTTTTATTTCTCTGAGAATATATGTTCAAGAGAAAACAAAATTAGCCTCAAAAAATTTTACTATTGTCTTCCTATGTTATTTTTATGAATGTATAAGAAAATGGCATATTTCATTATTATTTTTATTAAATTAAATATAATATCATATGCACTATGTGCATCATCTTAATTTGTAATGTAATCATGAATATCAGGATCAAAGGCAGTACATGTAGTTATTTCCATACAGAGAGTTTAAGATAACAACAAGTAATATAAAAAGAACCCTTGTAGAAATATTGGCAGCATACAAAATAATATAGTGCTGGTGAAGAAATGAAAGTGCTAGGAAAAAATAAAAATAATAGAAAACAAAGATATTATCCTGTATATAACTTTGTCTTTGGCTCATGAGTAGCCTCAACACAATTAAGGAGGAAATCAATGACTTTAAGGACAGATCGAGAGGTTTTTCAGCTGAAATAAAAAAAAAAAACAAGAATACAGGGTGAAAAAATGAACACTACAAAAACTTAAAGGATCCTCCCAGGATGATGGAAGAGATCAAAAGAAAAAAGCCTATTCATGTCTGCAATTCCAGAAAAAAAGGATACGAAAGAGAATTGTACAAAAAAAGTGCTATGCTTGAAAACTTTCCAAAATTAATGACAGACACCAAAACATGGATCCAAGAAATTCCAGAGACAATCAAACAGAACAGAAAGCAAAAAGAATAACAATGAGAAAAAGCACTAGTCACACCTCATTTAAATTGTAGAAACCACTCACATAGAGAATATATTGAATAAAGCCAGAAAAATACTCATACTAAGAAACAAGAAATAAAAATTATAGCAGCCTTCTTACATCTGAAATATATTGAAAGAAAATCTAATCACCTGCCAACCTAGAATTCTATATATAATAAAAATATTTTCAGCAATAAAGACAATAAAGGCTTTTCATGCTAACACTAAACTGAGCATATTCACTGCCAAAAGACTTTCCATGAAAAAATAAAAGATTCTTAGATTTTTAATCCAAAAATACTGATAATCACTTTAAGTGTGAATCATATGACACACTAGTTAAAAGATAAACTGTAAGATTTGAAAGAAGGTGCCAAAATATACTCTCTACAAGAAATCCTTCTAAAATAGAAAAACTTGAGTAGACTAATGGTAAAGAAATAAAGATGCAAACCACATATATCTACAAAAACACAAGTTATCAATGAAGTAAGTATACTAATTTCAGACAAAGCAAAATTTAAGTTAATTGTGAGAGCTAAAAAGAACAGAAACTCAATGACAAAGGGGACAATCCTCCAAGGCAGAGAATTTTAAACACTTAAGCCCCTGGCATCAGAACAGCAAACTACAGAAAACAAAACCGTAGTAATATTGCAGAAACTGGGCCTTTAAGATTGTAACTTCTAGGTTAGAGATCTAAGTTTAGTGTGCTGGTTAGTACCAGAGGAAATCTCTCCAAAGTCTGAGTCCAAAACAACGGGGAAATCTCCGTATAAAAAATTTTGTCTTTTTGTCTCACCTGTGTAATAACAGCTAGTTGTCATTGGTTACTTTAAAGTTTGTCAGGCAGTGACACTTAAAGTTACAGTCTAAAATTTCAAGGTGATGTCAGAGTGTGCATGTGGGCTTTATTTTGTTACTGACAAGGTCATGCTGTCTGCCTTCACTGATAAGGCCATGAGCAAGAAGAGGGTTTACAGAGGCAAAATGCAATAAAGTCAGAGCGGCCATTTGGGCATGCCCAAAGTTTTTCTTACAATGAAGTAGAAAGGAGCCTTTGCTGATGTAAGAAGCAGCTGAGGCTGTAGCGGTACAGGAATTCTCCTTTCAGCAGAATAGGATAGG
>PVKB01008213.1:0-19989 GCA_004027205.1 Ctenodactylus gundi | reverse complement strand
AGCTGAAGAGAGCAGGACATGCTGAAATTGTCGCTAGGGATGGGTTTCTCACTAGTTTTCTTTTCAGTGCCAGATGGAGGGCTAGAGTTAAGTTTAGAAATGTAATCTGAGCTAGGTTTAATGTTAGGGCTACGGCCACAGCTAAGTTCCGATGCAGGCCCATGGTGAATGTTAGCGCGGATTTTCGGGTTCGGGATAGGTTCATTGCAACCCTTTGGCAAGGGGTTAGGTCTAGGGTTATGGGTTATGAGTAGGGTTAGGGTTAGGGTTGGGATTAGTGGTTAAGGGTTTAGGTTAGAGTTAGGGTTGGGCTAGGTTTAGGGTTAGGGTTCAGGTTTAGGGTTAGGGTTAGGGTTAGTGTTGGGTGTAGGGTTAGGCTTCGGGTTAGGTTAGGGTTGGATTTGAGGTTGGGGTTTGGGTTTAGGCATGGGTTAGGGTTATTTTAATGTTTGATTTGGGGATGGGGTTGGGGATAGGGTTAGGGTTGGTGTTAGGTTTAGGGTTATTTTTGGAGTCGGGATTTGTGTTAGTTTTAGGGTTAATTTTTGGGTTAGGTTTAGGGTTAAGTTTGGATTCGGGTTTGACCTTAGGGTTGGGGTTTGGTTTGGCACTAAGTTTAGGGTTTGGTTTGGGGTTGTGGTTTGTGTTAGGGTTAGGGTTAGGGTTAGATTTAAGGTTAGGGTTTGGGTTAGTGTTGAGATTAGGGTTGGTGTTACGATTAGGGTTAGGTTAGTGTTGGGATTGGGGTTAGGGTTTGGGCTAGAGTTAGATTTGGTTCTGGGTTTGGTGTTAGTGTTTGCTTTGGGATTTGGGTGAACGTTAGGGTTAGGGTTAGGGTTAGGGTTGGGATTAGGGCTAGGTTTGGGGTTGGAGTTGGGCTTGGGGTTGGGATGGGGTTTTGGGTTAGGATTAAGGTTGGGTTAGGGTTGGATTTGGTGTTGGGGTTGTGGTTCGGATTAGGGTTAGGGTTGTGTTAGGATTAAGTCGTGACTGGGATTGGCATTGTTTGAGTTAGGGTTAGAGTGAATTTTAGGGGTATGGTTGGTGTTGGGATTTTTGTTAGGTTTTGTGTTACGTTTGGATTTGGGATTGAGTTTGGTATTGGGTTTAGGGTTAGGATTAGGTTTAAGGTTAGGGTTCGGTTTACAGTTAGGGTAATGCTTAGGTTAGGGATGGATTTGGGGTTGAGTTTGGGTTTGGGGTTGGGTTTAGGTTTAGGTTTGGGATTAGAGTTGTGTTTGCTTTTGGGGTTGGGGTTTGGGTTAGTGTTAGAGTTAGGTTTAGGATTATGGTAGAGGTTGGGGTTTGTGTGAGGTTTAGCTTTAGGTTTAGTGTTAGGGTTGTGGTTAGGGTTAGGGTTAGGTTTGGATTTGGGATTGGTGTTGCGTTTTGTTTTGGGCTTTTAATTAGGGTTAGGGTTAGGTTAGGGTTGGATTTGGGTTTGGAGTTGAAGTTGGCATTAAGGTTAGGGTAAGGGTTGTGTTTGGTTTGGGGTTGGGCTTTGGGTTAGGGATATAGTTAGGTATATGGTTGTTGGCGTTGGGGTTTGTGTTAGGCTTAGGTTTAGGGTTATGGCTATGTTTATGTTTAGGGTTAGTGTTAGGGTTAGTGTTGGGTTTAGAGTTTGGGTGAGGGTTAGGTTTAGGATTGCAGTTGGGGTTGGAGTTGGGCTTAGGTCTCAGGTTAGGGTTAGTTTTATGGTAATGGTTGGGTTTCGGGTTAGAGTTAGGGTTAGGATAGGGTTGGATTTTATGTTGGGGTTGGGGTTGGTTTTCGAGTTAGGGTAAGGGTTGGGGTTGGTGTTCATGTTAGGGTTACGTTTAATGTTAGGGGTAGTTTTAGTGTTAGGGTTAGGGTTTTGGTTAGTGTTGAGATTAGGTTTAGTGTTATGGTTAGGGTTACGTTAGCGTTGGGATTGGTGGTAGGATTAGGGCTACGGTTAGGTTTGGATTTGGTTTTGGTGTTGGGGTTAGAGTTAGGGTGAGCGTTATGATCAGGGTTAGGTTTGGGATTAGGGTTAGGTTTGGGGTTGGAATTGGGCTTGGGGTCAGGGTTGGGGTTTGGGTTAGGGTTAGGGTTAAGTTAGGGTTAGATTTGGTGTTGGGGTTGGGGTGTGAGTTACGGTTAGAGTTAGTGTTGGGTTAGGGTTAGGTTTAAGGATAGGGTTGGGTTTAAAGTTAGGGTTAGGTTTGCGTTGGATTCGGATTTGTGTT
This sequence comes from Ctenodactylus gundi, assembly GCA_004027205.1. Taxonomy (NCBI): domain Eukaryota; kingdom Metazoa; phylum Chordata; class Mammalia; order Rodentia; family Ctenodactylidae; genus Ctenodactylus; species Ctenodactylus gundi. Next base: position 17,776 of record PVKB01008213.1, on the reverse strand, counting down.
TGGGGTTTGGATTACGGTTAGAGTTAGGCTTAGGGTTATGGTGGTGGTTAGGGTTCGGGTTGGGGTTATTGGCAGGGTTAGAGTTAAGGTTGGATTTGGCTTTGGGTTTCTGTTTAGGGTTAGGATTAGAGTTGGGTTTGGGGTTTCTGTTATTGTAAGGTTTAGGGTTACGTGTAGGGTTAATTTTGGGTTGGGGTTAGGGCTAGGGTTAGGGTTAGGGTTTGGTTTGTATTTGGTTTTGCTGTTAGTGTTGGGGTTGGGCTTAGGGTTAGATTTAGGCTTAGGTTTGCATTTAGGGTTAGGTTTAGGATTGGAATTGGGGTTGGGGTTGGGGTTGAGGTTGGGGTTAGTTTTATGGGAATGGTTGGGTTTAGGGTTGGGGTAAGGATTGTGTTTGGGTTTGGGGTTTGGGTTTGGGTTAGGGTTAGAGTTAGGATTATTGTTATGGTTGGGGTTGATGTTTGTGTTAGGTTTAGGGTTAGGTTTAGGTTTAGTGTAAGGGTTTGGTTTAGGGTTAGGGTTGGGGTTAGTGTTAGGGTTAGGTTTAGAGTTGAGGTTGGGTTTACGTTTAGGGTGAGGGTTATGTTGAGGGTTGTAGTTGGGGTTGGGTTTGGCGTTTTTTTACGGTTAGGTTTGAGGATAAGGTTTGGTTTAGGTTTACGGTTAGGATTAGGGTTACGTTAGGGTTGGATTTGGGTTTGGATTTGAAGTTGGGGTTTGGGTAGGGATTGGGTGTGGGTTTATGGTTGGGGTAAGGGTTGTGTTTGGGTTTGGGGTTGTGGTTTAGGTTAGGGTTATAGTTACCTTTAGTGTTATGGTTGGCGTTGGGGTTTGTGTTAGGGTTAGGTTTAGCATTAGGTTTAGGTTTAGGGTTAGGGTTAGGTTTTGAGTTTGGGTTGGGGCCGGGGTTGGGTTAAGGGTTACGGTTAGGTTTATGATTAGGGTGGGGTTTAGGATTAGGTTTAGGCTTAGGTTAGTGTTGGTATTGGGCTTGGGGTTGGGGTTGGAGTTGGGTTTCCGGAAAGGTTTAGGGATCGGTTAAGGTTTTGGGTTAGTGTTGTGGTTGGGTTTAGGTTTGGGGATTGGCGTACGGATAAAGGTATGTTTAGGGTTATGATTGGAGATGGGGCTTGTGTTAGGGTTAGGTTTAGGGTTGTGGTTAGGTTTAAGGTTAGGGCTAAGAGTGGGACTAGGATTAGACTAGGGCTAGGGCTAGGGTTGGGGCTATGTCTATGTCTAGGTCTTGGTCTCGTTTCAGGGTTAGGGCTAGGGTTATGGCTACCGCTAGAGTTAGGATTAGGGCTAAGATTTGTGGAGGGCTAGGGCTAGAGTTCATGGTAGGGTTAGCGTTAGGGTTAGTTTTAAGGATAGGTTTATGGTTAGGGTTAGGTATAGGTTTAAAAGTAAGGGTAGGGCTAGGGGTAAGGATAGTGATAGGGTTAGCGCTATGGATAGGGTTATGGTTAGTGCTAGGGTAAGGGTTAGGTTTAGGTCTAGAGCTAGGGCTAGGGCTAGGGTTTGGGATTGACGATAGGATTACTGTTAAATTTAGGTCAAGGGTTAGTGTTACATGTTAGAGTTAGTGTTAGGATTAGATATCGGACTAGGGATAGGGGTAGGGCTAGGACTATTATTAGGACTAGGCGTAGGACTACGTTTAGGTTAGGGCTAGGGTGAGGGCTTTATTAGGGCTAGGAGTAGGGCAAAGGCTAGGTTTAGGGCTAATGGTAGGGTTAGAATTAGGGCTGGGGTTAGGGTTAGGGTTTGGTCTAATGCTAGGGTTAAGGTTGAGTCTAGGGCTAGGGCTAGGGCTAACATTAGGGCTAGGCCTAGGTATAGGTTTAGGGTTAGTGCTACAGTTAGGGATAGGACTTGAGCTGGGGATAGGGATAGGGATAGAGATAGGGATAGGTATAGGGCTATGGTAAGGACTAATGGTAAGGCTAAATTTAGGGTTAGGGCTAAGGTCAGGACAAGGGCTAGGATTAAGGCTAAGTTAGGAGCTAGGGCAAATGCTAGGGCTAGGGTTGAGGTCTGGGGTAGGATTACGTCCAGGGCTAGTGTTAGGGCTAGTGCTTATGTTAGTGATACAGTTAGGGTTAAGGCTACAGTTAGGGCTAGGTTTAGAGCTACAGCTAGAGATAGGGTTAGAAATAGGCATAGGCAAGGTTAGTTCCAGGTTTAGGGTTATGGTTAGGGTTTAGCGTTAGAGCTAGGGCTATCGTTAGGGTTGCCATTATGATTATGTTAAGTGCTGGATTAGGGTTAGGGCTAGGGCTAAGGTTAGGGTTAGGGCTAGGACTGGCCAAGAATAGGTCTACGGCTAGGGCTAGGATTAAGTTTAGATCTTGTGCTCGGGGTACTGTTAGGGCTAGATCTAGGGCTAAGGCTAGGTATAGGATTAGGGTTAGGGCTAGTTCTAAAACTAGGGCTAGGGTCAGGCTTAAGGTTAGGGCTAGTACTAGAGAAAGTGCTAGGGCTAAGGTTAGGGATAGGGATAGGGATAGGGATAGTGGTAGGGATAGGGATAGGGATAGGGCAAGGCTAGTTCTAAGGCTAGGGCTAGGTTTAGTTTTAGGGCTATGGCTTGGGCTAAGCCTAAGATTATGTTTAGGGCTATTGCTATGCCTATGGCTAGGATTAGGGTTGGGTTTAGGGTTAGGGCTAAGGCCATGGTTAGCGTTAACATGATTATGTTTAAGTGTTAGGATTAGGGTTAGGGCTAGGGCTAAGGCTAGGGCTTGGGTTAGGGTTAAATGGAGGTTTTTGAGTTGGGGCTAGGTCTAGCGCTAGTGTTAGGTTTAGGGCTAGAGCTAGGGCTAGAGACAGGGTTAGGGTTAAGGTTATTGCTAGGTCTACAGCTATGGCTAGGGCTAGGGCCAGGACTAGGGTTATGGTGAGGGTTAGGTCTAGGGTTAGAGAAAGGGCTGGGGCTAGGGCTAGGTTTAAGGTTAAGACTAGGACTAGGACTAGTGTTAAGCCTAGTCTAGGTTTAAGGTTAGCATTACTGCTAGTGTTTGTAGTAGAGTTTTGGTTAGGGCTAGGTCTAGTGCTAGAGCTAGGGCTAGGTTTATGGTGAGGACTAGGGATAGGTTGAGGGATATTGTTAGGGTTAGGGTTTCAGGTAAGGGTGATGTCTAGGGCTTGGGTAAACTTTAGAGTTAGGGTTAGTGTTCGGAGTAGGGGTAAAATTAGGCGAATTGCTTGGGATAGGGATAGGTTTCAGGTGAGGGTAAGGGCTAGGTTTAAGGCCAAGGTTAGGGTTCGGGCCAGGCCTAGGTCTAGGACTAGGATAGCGCTAGGGTTAATTCTAGGTCTAGGACTAGGTTTAGGATTAGCATTAAGGGTAGGGCAAGGGCTATGGCTAGGGCTAAGTTTAGGGCTAGATCCAGGTCTCTGGTTAGCACTAGGGCTCGGTGTAAGGAAAGGGCTAGGGTTAGGGCTAGGGCTAACAGGGAGGACTATATTTAGGGCTAGGGGTAGAGCAATGGTTGAGGTGAGTGTTAGGACCTGGGCTAGGGCTAAGCGAAGCCCAGGATTTGGGATAGGGATAGGTTAGGGCTGGGTTATGGTTAAGGCTGGGGATATATAGAGGGATAGTGTTAGGGTTAGGTGTCGGGCAAAGGCTAGTTCTACAGGTATGATTAGGGCTAGAGCTAGGGCTCGGTTAGTGCTTGGGCTAGGTGTAGGGCTAGGGCTAAGATTAAGGTCAGGGCTAGGGCTGTGGTTAAGGTGAGGGTTAGAACCTGGGCTAGGAATAGGGCAAGGATAGGACTTGGGCTAGGGATAGGTTAGGGCTGGGTTATGGATAGAGCTAAAGCTAGGGCTAGGGTTAGAGAAAGGGATAGGGTTAGGGTTAGGGTTAGGGTTTTGGGCTAGGGATAGGATTAAGGTTAGGGATAGGGTTTGAGTTAGGGTTATGATGGGGGGTAGGGCTAGGGCTAGGGCTAGGGCACTAGGACCAGGGTTAGGGCTAGGGCTATGTCTAGTTTTAGGATTAGTGTTATGGCTAGGGCTAGGGCTACGTCTAACTTTATGGTTAGGGCTAGGGCTGGGACAATGGATACAAATAGAGCTAGGGCTAAGGTTGTGGTTAAGGTGAGGGTTAGGGCCTCGGCTAGGGCTAAGACAAGGCTAGGACTCTGGCAAGGGATAGGATTGGGCTGGGTTGTGGTAGGGCTAGTTCTAGGGATAAAGATAGTGCCAGGGCTAGGGTTAGGGTTAGGGTTAGGGTTAGGGTTAGGGTTTTCGGTGAGGGCTAGTGATGGGGCTTTGGTTAGGGTTAGTGTTTGGGTTAGGGCTAGGGTTTGAGTTAGGGTTATGGTTAAGTCTAGGACGATGGCTAGGGATAGGCTTAGGTCCAGGGCTATTGCTAGGACCAGGGTTAGGGCTCGGGCTAGGACTAGGGTTAAGGGTAATTTTATTATTAGGGCCATGGCTAGGGCTATTGTGAGGGTTAGGTCTAGGGCTGGAGAAAGGGCTGGGGCTATGGGTACCTTTAAGGTTAGGACTAGGACTAGGACAAGGGCTAGGTCTAGGTTTATGGTTAGCGTTAGAGCTAGTGTTTGGACTAGAGATTTCTTTAGCGCTAGGTCTAGAGCTAGGGCTAGGGCTAGGTTTAGGCTTATGGCTAGGCCTTGGGTTAGGGCTACGGATAGGGTGAAGGATGTGGTTTGGTTTAGGGTTAGGGGGAGGTCTAGGGCTTGGGTTAGAGCTAGGGTAAGGGCTAGGTCTAGGGCCACAGCTTGGATTTGGGCCAAGCCTAAGGCTAGGACTAGGATTAGGGTTAGGGCTAGATGTAGGGCTAGAGCTAGGGTAAAGGTTAGGGCTATGGCTATGGTTAAGATGATGGTTAGGGCCTAGGCTCTGGCTAAGAGAAGGCTCGGACTTGGGCTAGAGATAGGTTATGGCTGGGTTATGGTTAGGGCTAGGGCTAGGGCTTAGGTCAGGGTTAGGGTTAGGGTTAAGGTTAGGTTTAGGTTTAGGGTTTGAGTTAGGGTTAGGGTTGGGTCTAGGGCCAGTGCTAGGGCTAGGAACAGGACGAGGGCTAGGACCAGAGTTAGAGCTAGGCCTAGTTTTAGGATTATGGTTATGGCTAGGGCTAGGTCTAAGATTAGATTTAGGGCTGGGGCTAGGGTTAAGGCCAAGCCTAGAGCCAGGGCTAGTTTTAGGATTAATGTCATGGCTAAGGCTAAGGCTAGGGTTAGGGCTAGGGCTAAGGTTAGGTTTAGGGCTAGGGCTAGTTTTAGGATTATGAGTAGTGTTAAGACAATGGCTACAGTTAGGGCTAGGGCTAGGGCTATGGTTAAAGTGAGGATTAGGGTCTGGGCTAGGGCTAGGACAAGGCTAGTTGTCGGGCTAGGCCTAGGTTAGGGCTGCTTATGCTTCTTGCTGGGGCTAATGTGAGGGAAAGGTTTAGGATTAGGTTTTAGAGTTAGGGCTAAGGCTAGGGCTAGGTTTAGGACTAGGTCTAGAGTTAAGGCTAGAGTAAGGTCTAGGGCTGTGACTAATGTAAGGACAATGGCTTGTGCTAGGACCAGGGTTAGGGCTAGGGATAGGGCTAGTTTTAGGATTAGGTTTATGGCTAAGGTTATGTCTACCATTAGGTATTAGTTTCAGTTTAGGGCTAAGGCTAGGGTTGGGACAATGTTAGGTTTAGGGTTAGGGTTAGTGTTAGGTTTGTGTTAGAGTTAGGTTTTTGGTTGGGGTTGGGGTTGGGTTTGGTTTGGAGTTGAGGTTATGGTTAGTTTAATGTGAAGTTATTTCTCGGTCATACTAGTTACCTCTGTTTAGAATCTGCTCTCTTTTACATTCTCGATGAGAGCCCAATGCTAATTTTTAAAACTAGCCCTAAGCCTAAACACAAAAACAATCATTTCGGTTCTTAATTTGTTTCCTAAAGTGAGTGAGCCGTATTGTTTTAAAAGCAATGTATTGATTAGTGAGAGACAGGCTTTCTTTGTGGCATGCGTTTCATTGAAAATCAGGTAGAAGATAAGTAGCTTTGCTTCTTGACTATAGTTCCTGACATGAGAACAACCGTATAAAGAGGAAATCTGGGGAGTGTTGCTTTGATTACCTCATAAAATCCCTTTGAGACGAAATGAGTTTTAAGGGATTTCTCAACGCACTAAATTCAGTAGTTTTAATTTTTGTGGTTTTCAAACCAGAGACTCTATGTCTTAGCAACTTAGCTTTCAGAACTGTTTGGCAGACATTGAAATGAATGTTCTATCTTGATTCATCACCAAGGGAAAAAAATGTGTAAGTAAAGGCTCTGTGTTTTAGGGTTGTGTGTCATGGAAAAGACTGTGGATTATAGGCAATAATTCATCACCTTATACGTTTTGCCTCTATTCATAATGAGTATAGTCCTACTTCTTGACATGAAACCAACACTATTAAGGAAAAGCTGTAGTGTGGGGTTTTTGATCCCGGTATAAACTTATTTGAACGCCTGGGTTCTATGGGGTTTCTCAACGTACAAAATTCCATACATTTAATATTCCAGTTTTCCAAATGAGAGACTCCAGTCAGCAGTTGTGCGTGCTTGTAGAATTGTGTGAGTGACATTGAAAAGAAAGCTGTATTTGGATTTTTCACCCAGGGAAAGACACATTTCACTATATTCTCTGCGCGTTAGGCCAGCGATTATTTAAAAAGCATGTAAAATATACAAAAAAATTCCAGTTTCACCTGTTGCCACCTAACAGCATGAGTTTTCACTGTGATAAATGCAACACTGTAGATGCTGAGGATAGCTGGGGAGTGTTTTCTTAGTACCTGCATCAATCCCTTTCAAATCATTGACTACTATGGTATATCTCCTTGTACTAAAGTCAGTGATTTAAATAGTCCTGTTTCCCAATACACAGACAGGTGCGGTTCTTACAGATTTGGTGTGTTTTTACAAGTGGGATAGCAAAATAGAAAAGAAAGAGCTTCGTTGACTACGAGGAACCACCTTTTATCCTAATGCCCACTGATCGACGCCTGCACGTATTTCTAAAGCTTGTAGAAGATAGGAGCAAATTTCCTAGTTTTACTTATTGCTCCAGTTCAGAATCCATTCTTTTTTACTCCTTGAAACAGAACACCACTTTCCATTCCTTTTTACCCCTAGATAGGAGAATATCACTTTAGAACAAGTGTTGAGAGTGTTGATTTTAGCACCTTCTGCAAAATCTTGTGAACACACTGATTGAGTCCTGGGAATTCTCCTTTTCATATGATTGGTGATTTATGAAACAGACAACATGGTACAGAGTGGAGCCTCTGTTTACTAAACCAGAAGTATTTAACTGAGCCCTCAACACTTACAGGAAAACACCGTGATGATTCTTAAAAAAGGGAAAGTAACGGTTTTCTGCAACGCACCTGCTTTCACACAGCTTCTTATTCAAAATATTTTGAAAATACAAAATCGTTTCGCTTCTATGCTTGTTGCCTCATTTCAGAGAGTAGTCTGTTCCACTCCCTGTCTGAAAACACTCACTGCAGTGAACAAGAAAAGGATGGCTCTGTTGTTTTCAATACCTCATGCAAACACGGTTCAACGTATTAATTTCCAGGGAATTATTCTATGTACTAAAGATAAGGGTTTAAATGTTTTGTTTTCCAAAGAAAAGAGACTCCAGTTTTTCCTTATATGTCCCTTTCCAAAGCGGAATGCGCAACTTTAAAGTGAAAGCTCTGTCTTCATATCTGACCTGGAGAAAGAAACATATATCTAGAAGAACCCTGCTTCACTGATCGCATGAGTTCTATGTGTTTTCTCCACTTACAAACTTCCATATATTTAATACTCCCATTCTCCAAACAAGATACTTCTGTCCCAATCTCATCTACCTGCTTGTAAAATTGTGTAACATTGAAAAGAAAACTCTATCTGGATTTCTCACTCAAGGAAAGATGCATTTCACTAGAAGCCCTGTGCTTTAGGCCAGTGATTATTTGAAAAGCATGTAAAATATACAAAGGAATTTCCAAGTTTCACCTGTCGCAACCTTACAGCATGAGTTCTCACTGCGATATAAGCAACACTGTAGATAATGAGGATAGCTAGGCAGCGTTTTCTTAGTACCTGCATCGATCCTTTTCAACCCAGTGGATACTTTGGGATTCTCCCTGTGCTAAAGTCAGTGATTTAGAAAGTAGTGTTTCCCAATACACAGTGTCTTTCTTACCGACATGGTGTGTTTTGAGAAGTGGTAAAGCAAAATAGAAAAAGAAGAGCTATCTTGATTCCTGACTTCGAGAAACCCCCTTTTCCCCCTATGCACTCAAAGAGAAAACTGCTTTTTATTCTAAAGTTTGTAGACGAGAAGAAGAAATTTCTAGGTTTTATTTTCCCCTATACAGAATCCACTCTTTTTAATACCTAGAAATGAGAACATTTTAGAGAAATACTTGGGTGTTGCTTTAGGTACCTTCTGCAAACCCTTTTTTGCACACTGAGTTTTGGGAATTCTTTTACTAGTATTGGTTACTTTGGAAAGAGAAAAATCTGGTAAAAACTAGAGCCTCTTTTGTTTGGTAACTGGGATTTTAAACTGAGCCTCATTTTATTCAAAAGTTTGTTAAAAATACAATGTCGTTTCCCTTCTATGCCTGTTGCCTCTTTTCAGAAAGTATTCTATTCCACTCCCCTTATGAGAACACTCACTAGAGAGGTTTTGTTGCTTTCAATACCTCCTGCAAACACGGTTCAACGAATTAGTCTATGTACTGAAGACAAGGGTTTGAAACTTCTGTTTTCCACACCAAAGACAATCGAGTTCGTCCTTGTCTGCTTCCAAAACTGAGTGCGCAACTTTCAAGTGAAAGCTCTATCTTTATTCCTGACTTGGAGAAACAAGCATATATTTAGAAGCACTCTGTTTCAGTCCTGCGTTTCATTTCAACTTTTTGTAGCGGATATGAAGTAATATTCCCTGTTTTAATCTTTGCGTCTGTTATGATTCTATTCTTTTTTTCTTTCTGAGGTGATCCCCTAACCCTAACGATTAACCTATCCCTAACCCTACTCTAAAGCCAAAAACAGACTTTTTGCTTCCTAAATTCTTTACCGTTCCTAAAACTGAGTGAGCAACCTTTTAAGGAAAGCTTCGCATAGATTTCTGATTTGGGGCATCAACCCTTCATCCGGGGACGCACAGCTTTATGCCTGTGTTTCGTTCAAAAACATTTGGACGATACCAAGGAATTATCCTATTCTGCTGGTTGACTTTCTCCAGAGGTTGTTTTGTTCCATTTCTCGAAATGAGATCTAACCTGTACAAGTCGAGTCAATCTGGCGCGTGTTTTTCTGAGTACCTGAGAGAAGCCCATGGAAAAGTTTAGATTTCTCTTGCATTCCTCCAATTACTAAAGGCAATTGGTTTAAACCTCCTCTCTCCAAACAACAGAGACTTCAATTCTAATCGTCTTTGTTCCAACACTGAGCAACATTGAAATGAATTACAGTGAATCCTGACTTGGGGAAACAAAACTTTACCTACACACTGTTTGAGGCCTTGAGTTTCTTTGAAAAGCATGTCGAAGATAGAAAGTAATTTCCCTGTTATACTTGTTGCTTCTGTGAAGAATGTGATCTGTGCGTCTCCCTGACATGAGAACAAGATTGAAGACAAGAAAAGCTTTCGAGTGTTGTTTTCAGTATTTTATACAAGCACCTTTATATGCAGTGAATTCTATTGAATTTCTCAGAGTGTGGAAGCCAGTAATTTAAGCTTGTCTTTTCCAAGAAACGGAGACTCCAGATGTTCCCTTGTAGTCTGTTTCTAAAACTGAGAGAACAACGTTGAAATTAAAGCTCTTTCTTAATTCGGACTTTGCAAAACAAACATTTATTTATATAGATGACCTTTGTCTTGAGCCTGACTTTCCTTCAAAAGCATGTAGAGCATACAAATGAATTTCCCCGATATATTTGTTATTTCTGTTCCGAATCGGCTCTGTTCTACTTGCTGAAATGAGAGCATACACTGTAGAAGGTATGAAAAGCTGAGGAGCGCTTTTCCTTTTCTGTTTTAGTCCATCCAACAATCCTCTTTACAGCATACTTTTCTATGGGATTACTTCATGTAAAAATGCCCTGGTTTAACAACTGCTCTTATAACCCAATATTAGCGGTAGGGTTAGGCTTGGGTCTTAAGTTAAGGACAGGTTTAGTGCTGTTATGTTTAGGGTTAGGGTTAGGGTTAGGGTTAGGCCTCAGATACAGATAGTGGTTTGGTTAGAACTAAAATTAAGAAAGAGACGATTAGGATTTGCGATACAGCCTAGAATAACAACAGTTTTTGTGAGAACGTTCCCATTTGGGTCAGGACTAAGGAAGGTGAATGTTTAGGGATAAGGCTAAGGATGAAGATCGGGATAGTGTTAGGATTAGGGTTACGGCCTAGGATAAGTGTACTATTAGTGTGAAGATTATGGTTTGGGTTAGGCCTAAGGATAAGGATAATATTGGCATTAGCGATAAGAGTATTGCTAAGAGTAGGAATCGTTTTATCATTATCGGGTTAGCGTTATTAGGGTTAGGGTTTTTTATTATAGGGATAGGGTTAGGCCTAAGGCTAAGGATGTTGTTTAGGATAGGGTAAATGTTATTCCTAACAGTTAGGGTTAGGATTATTGGAAGTATAAGGTTAGCGTTAGGGTTAGGTTTAGGGTCAGGTGTCCGCGTATCGATAGTGTTAGGGTTAGGGTTAGGTTTAGAGTTAGGGTTAGGGTTAGTCGTTAGGATAAGAATAGTGTGGAGGGTTAGGGTTAGGCCTAATAAGGATAGTGTTAGTGCTATTGATAAGGTTCGTTTAAGGAAAAGGATAGTTTTATGGTTAGGTTTGATGATTACGGTAGTGTTAGGTTTAGAACTAGACCTAAGGTAAGGATAGTGCTAAGGTTAGTGTTAGGCCTAATGATAAGGACTACGTTAGTGTTGCCGTCCATATTTGTTTAAGACTTAAGGTAGTGTTAGGGTAAGGGTTAGTGTTAGTCTAAGGATAAGAATAGTAAAAAGTGAGTTAGTTTGAGGCCTAATCATAAGGATAGTGTTAGGTTTGGAGTTTGGATTAGCTCTAAGGATAGTGTTAGGCACTGGGTTTTGTTTCGGTTTTAGCTTAAAGATAAGGTTAGTGATAACATTAGGTTCGGTTTAGGTTTCAAAATGAGGATAGAGTTATATAGTAAGTGCAGATGTTGACCCACGGATAAATTTAGTCTTTTGTTTAGGATTAGGTTGAGCCTAAGATAAAGATCATGTTTAGGTTAGGGTTAGTTTAAGAGTAAAGTTGAGTGTGAAGGTTAAGGTTGGGATTAGGCCTAAGCAAGAGGCTAGTGTTACGGTTGGTTAGGATTATCCCTAAGTATCGGTTTAGGGGTAGGGTTAGGGCTAAGGATAAGGGTTGCTTTAGGGTTAGTGTCACGCTAAGTTTATGGATAGTGTTGTGATTAGGGTAGGAGTTGTTCTAAGGATAATAACACTGTTAGGGTTGGGAATGGGTAGGTGTATGCGTAAGGATTGAGTTAGGGTTAGTGTTAAGGATAGGCCTCAATTTAAGCACGTTGTTAGGGTTGGGGTTGGTGTTAGCCTTAAGTATAAGTATAGTGTTAGGATTAGGTTTGGAGTTAGGCCTAGCCGCAAGGACAGTGTTAAGTTTAGGTTTAGAGTTAAGATAAGGGTTAGGGTACCGTTAGGTTTAGGGTTTTAGGGGTTAGGGGATATGGTTAGTGTTGGATCATAGCTAGGTTTCAGTTTAGGGCAATCGTGAATGTGAGAGATTGAGTTAATGTTGGGGTTAGGTTATGATTAGGGTTAGTGTTAGCGTTAGGGTTATGATTAGGTTAAAATTAGGGTTGTGTTAGGGTACAGTTAGGAATAGGGTTATGGTGAGGGTGAGGGTTAGCATTAGACTTGGGTCACCGCTCGGGCTAAGTTTTGGTCGATGTTTCAGTTTGGGGCGATCATGAATGTGCGATATAGCGTTAGGGTTAGAGTTAGCTTGGGATTAGGGTTAGGGGTAGTGCCAGGGTTAGTGTTAGGGTTATGTTTGGGTTTGGGTTTGGGTTAGGTTAGGTTAGGGTTAATGCTTGGGTCATAGCTAGCTAGGGCTATGTTTTGGTCTAGGATTCAGTTTAGGGCGATCAGGAATGTGAGTGATGGAGTTTGGGTTAGGGTTAGGTTAGGGTTAGAGTTAGGGTATTGGTTAGGTTTAAGGTAGGGTTAGGATTGGGGTTGGGGTAAAGGTTAGTTTTAGGGCAGAGTTAGGGTTAAGTTTAGGGTTATGGTTAGGTTTAGGGTTGGGTTAAGGTTAGGGTTATGGTAAGAGTTAGGGTTAGGGTTAAGGGTACTGGTTAGAGTGAGCATTGGGGTTGGGTTTGGGATTGCTTAACTTTAGGTTAGGGTTTTGGATTAGGGTTCGCGTTGGGGTTGGTGTTAGGGTTAGGTATGGGGTGGGGTTTGAGGCTATGGTTGGTGTTGGGTTTAATTTTAGTGTTTGTGTTACAGTTAGAGTTAGGGTTAGGGTTTGAGTAGGGTTTAGGGTTAAGGTTGTGGATAGTGTTCGGATTGTCGTTATTGTTAGGTTTGGGGTTAAGTTTAACGTTAGATTTCGGCTTAGGGTTGGATTTGGAGTTGGAGCCGAGGTGGATTTTGGCGTTAAGGTTATAGGGTTAGGGTTAAGTTTAAGAGAATGGTTAGGTTAGGGGTTAGGTTTAGGGTTCAGTTTAGGAGAAAGGTTAGGGTTAGGGTTAGGGTAGGGGTTAGGGATAGGTTTAGGGTTACGATTAGGGTTAGGAATAGTGTTAGGTTTTGAGGGAGCTGTTGGGGTTGGGGTTACGTTTAGTGTTCGTGTTACAGCGGGGTAGAGTTAGCGTTAGCGTAGAAATTAGGGTTAAGTTTAGAGATAGGTTTAGGGTGAGCTTAACGGTAGGGATTAATATTAGGTTTAGGTTTAGTTTAGGTGTAGGTGTTGGGATGGGTTTGGGGTAGGGGTCAAGTTTAGGTTTTTGGTAGGGTTGGGTTAGGGTTAAGGTATGGGTTGGGGTTTGGATTAAGTTAGGGTTTGGATTTGGGTTAGGGTTACCGTTAGGGTTTGGGTTAAGGTTGGGTTTGGACTTTGGTGTTAGGGTTATGTTTCGGGTTAGGGCCACTGCAAGGGCTAGAGCTAGGGTTAGAGTTAGAGATAGGGCTATGGTTATGGCTACGGCTAGGGCTAGATTAGGATTAAAGTTATTTCTAAGGCTAAAGCTGTGGTTAGGCTTAGGGTTAGGACCTACTGCTAGGGCTAGCAGTAGGACTAGTGTTAGGGCTAGGGCTAAGAGTGGGACTAGGATTAGGCTAGGGCTAGGGTTAGGGCTAGAAGTAGGTGTAAGTTTAGGGCTACGTCTAGGGCTAGGGCTAAGGTTAAGTCTAGGACTAGGGCTAGGGCTGGGGCTATGTCTATGTCTAAGTCTTGGTCTAGTTTCAGGGTTAAGGCTAGGGCTATGGCTACCGCTAGAGTTAGGATTAGGGCTAAGATTTGTGGAGGGCTAGGGCTAGATCTAGTTCATGGTAGGGTTAGCTTTAGGGTTAGTGTTAAGGATAGGTTTATGGTGAGGGTTAGGTTTAGGTTTAGAAGTAAGGGTAGGGCTAGGGGTAAGGATAGTGATAGGGTTAGGGCTATGGATAGCGTTATGGTTAGTGCTAGGGCAAGGGTTAGGTTTAGGTCTAGAGCTAGGGCTAGGGCTAGGGCTAGGGCTAGGGTTTGGGATTGACGTTAAGGTTAGTGTTAGAGTTAGGGCCAGGGTTAGTGTTACATGTTAGTGTTAGGTCTAGATATTGGGCTAAGAATAGGGGTAGGGCTAGGGCTATTATTAGGACCATGGGCAGGACTAGGTTTAGGTTAGGGCTAGGGCGAGGTCTGTATTAAGGCTAGGAGTAGGGGAAAGGCTAGGTTTAGGGCTAATGGTAGGGTTAGAATTAGGGCTAGGGTTAGGGTTAGGGTTTGGTCTAATGCTAGGGTTAAGGTTGAGTCTAGGGCTAGGGCTAGGTATAGGGTTAGGGTTAGTGCTACAGTTAAGGTTAGGACTTTAGCAGGGGATCGGGATAGGGATAAGGATAGGGATAGGGACAAGGATAGGGCTATGGTAAGGACTAGCGGTAAGGCTAGATTTAGGTTTAGGTCAGGACAAAGGCTAGGGTTAAAATCTGGGCTAGGATTACGTCTAGAGCAAGTGCTTGGGTAGTGTTACTGTTAGGGTTAAGGCTACAGTTAAAGCTAGGTTTAGGGTTAGAGCTAGAGATAGGGATATTAATAGGGATAGGGCAAGGTTACTTCTAGGTCTAGGGTTAGGGTTTAGGGTTAGAGCTAGGCCTATCGTTAGGGTTGCCATTATGATTATGTTAAGTGTTAGGATTAGGGTTAGGACTAGGGCTAATGCTAGGGCTAGGCTTAGGGTTAGGGGGATTGTTTTGAGTTAGGGCTACGCCTAGTGCTAGTGTTAGGTTCAGGGCTGGAGCTGAGGATCAGGACAGGGTTACGGCTAAGGGTATGGCTTTGGCTACAGCTAGGGCTAGAGTAAGGGCTAGGGCTAGTGTTATGGTGAGGGTTAGGTCTAGGGCTAGAGAAAGGGCTGGGCCTAGGGCCCAGTTTACGGTTAGGACTAGGAGTAGGACTAGGGTTAGGACTAGGGCAATTGCTAGGATTTGAGCTACTTTTAAGATTAGGTTTAGGGCTATGAAAAGGCTACCGTTAGGGCTAAGGCTAGGGCTTTGTTTAAGGTGAGGCTTAGGGCCTGGTCTAGGGCTAAGACAAGGATAGGTCTCGGGCTAGGTCTAGGTTAGCACTAGGTTATGGTTACGGATAGGGAAAGGGATAGGGATAGGGAAAGGGCAAGGGATAGTGTCAGGGTTAGGGTTTTGGGTTAGGGCTAGGGCTGGGGCTTGGGATAGGATTAGGGTTAGGGTTAAGGTTAGGGTTTGAGTTAAGGTTAGGGTTGGGCCTAGGGCTAGGGCTAGGGCTAGGGCTAGGCTGAGGCTTAGGGCTTCGGCTAGGATATGGAAAAAGCTAGGTCTCGTTCTAGGGCTAGGTTAGGTCTGGGTTATGGTTGGGCCTAGGAATAGGGCTTGGGTTAATGTTAGGGTAAGATTTAGGTTTAGGTTTTGGCTAGGGTTACGGTTCGCGTTAGGGGATAGGCCTACGGCTAGGATTATTTCTACGGCTTGTGTTAGTGTTAAGTACAGGGTTTTGGATAGGTCTTGGGGTAGGACTATGGCCAGGGTTAGGTTTGTTTAAGGCTAGGGCTAGGGTTAGGGTTTGGTTTAGGGGTAGGACTAGGGCTAAGGCTAAGGTTAGGGTTAAGGCTAGGGCTAGGCCTAGCGCTATGGTTAGTGCTAGGGCTAAGACTACGACTAGTGTCAGAGATAAGGCTAGACTTAGGGCTCGGTTTGTCCTATGTTTAAGGTTAGCGTTAGGTCTATGGCTTGGGCTAGGAATAAGGTTACAGCTAGGGCTAAGGCTAGGGTTAGGGAAGGTCTATGGCTAGTTTTAGGATTAGTGTTAGGTCTAGGGCTAAGGTTAAGGTAAGTTGTAGAATTAAGTTTAAGTCAAGGTTAGGTCTAGGTCTCGGACTAGGACTAGGGTTAGAGTTAGGGCTATGGCTAGGGTTAGGGCTATGGCCAGAGTTAGGGTTAAGGTTAGGGCTAGGGCTACTGCAAGGGCTAGGACTAGGGAAGGGTTAGGCCTAGGGTTAGTGCTAGGGCTAGGACTAGGTCTAGGTTTAGGGCTAAGTCTAGAGTTATTGTTAGCGTTAGGGCTGGGGCTAGGGCTATGGTTAGGGCTAGGTTTAGGGTTATGTTTAGGGTTTTAGGCTAGGCCTAGGGCTAGGGTTAGGATTAGGGATAGAGCTAGAGCTAGGCTTAGGGCTAGGGATAGGCCTAGGTATTGGGCTGAGGTTAGGTTTAAGGTTAGCGTTCAGTCTAGGACTAAGGCTAGGATTATGGTTAGGGCTAGGTCCATGTCTAGGGTTAGGTTTATGGCTTAGGTTAGGGTTAGGGTTTAGGGTTAGGGTTAGGGTTCTGTTTAGGGCTAGGGGTAGTTCTAGGGATAGGGTTAGACCTAAGGTTAGGTCTAGTGCTAGTTTGAGGATTAGGGTTAGGGCTAGGGCTAGAGCTAGGCCTATGACTATTTTGAGAATTAGGGTTAGGGCTAGCGCTAAAGCTAGTGCCAGGGCTCAGGCTAGTGCTATGGTTAGGTTTATGGTTAGGGCTAAGGCTATGTTTATGATTAGTTTTAGGGCTAAGGCTAGCGCTAATCCAAGGATAGGGTTAAGACTAGGGCTGTGGCTAGGGCTAGGTTTAGGATGAGGGCACTTAGTGCTAGGATTAGGGGTAAGGGTAGAGCTAGGGCTCATTTTAGGTCTAGTTCTAAGACTAGGACTCGGGTTAGCATAGGGCTAGGGCTAGGGTTAAGACTAGGGTTAGGCCTCAGGCTAGGGCTGAGGGCATATATAGGTCTAGAGCTAGTCAGAACCGGTTTGAAACGGTTTCAGAGAGTCAAAACCGGTCAAAACCGGTATGAACCAGTTTGAGCCAGTCAAAACCGGTCAGAACCGGTTTGAACCGGTTTGAGCCAGTCCAAACAGGTCACAACCGGTTTGAACCGGATTGAACCGGTTTGAGCCAGTGAAAACCGGTCAGAAACGGTCAGAACCGGTTTGAACCGGTTTGAACCGGTTTCAGCCAGTCCAAACCGGTCAGAACAAGTTTGAACCGGATTGAGCCAGTCCAAACCGGTCAAAACCTTTTTGAAACGGTTTGAGCCAGTGAAAACCGGTCAGAACCGGTTTGAACCGGTTTGAACCGGTTTCAGCCAGTCAAATCCTGTCAGAACCGCTTTCAACCGGTTTTAGTCAGTCAATAGTGGTCAGAACCGGTTTTAGACAGGTTGAACCACTTTGAGTCAGTCACAACCGGTCAGAACGGATTTGAACAGCTTTTGGCCAGTCAATACAGGTCAGAACCGGTTTGAACCGGTTTGAATCGTTTTCAGCCAGTCACAACCGTTCAGAACCTGTTTGAACCGGTTGGAACCAATTTCAGCCAGTCAAAACCGGTCAGAAAAAGTTTGAACCTGTTTGAACCGGTTTCAGCCAGTCAAATCCTGTCAGAACCGCTTTGAACCGGTTTGAGCCAGTCCAAAATGGTCAGAACCGGTTTGAACCGGTTGGAACCGGTTTGAACCGGTTTGAGCCAGTCCAAACAGGTCACAACCAGTTTGAACCGGATTGAACCGGTTTGAGCCAGTGAAAACCGGTCAGAACCGGTTTGAACCGGTTTTAACCGCTTTCAGCCAGTCAAATCCTGTCACAACCGCTTTCAACCGGTTTGAGCCAGTCAAAACCGGTCAGAACCGGTTAGAGACAGGTTGAACCAGTTTGAGTCAGTCACAACCGGTCAGAACGGATTTGAACAGCTTTCAGCGAGTCAATACAGGTCAGAACCGCTTTGAACTGGTTTGAATCTTTTTCAGCCAGTCAAAACCGTTCAGAACCTGTTTGAACCGGTTGGAACCAATTTCGGCCAGTCAAAACCGGTCAGAACCGGTTTGAACCGGTTTGAGGCAGTCCAAAAGGTCAGAACCCGTTTGAACCGGTTTGAACCGGTTTGAGCCAGTCCAAACCCATCAGAACCGGTTTGAACCGGTTTGAACCGGTTTCAGGAGTCCAAAGCGGTCAGAACCGGTTTGAACCGGTTTGAACCGGTTTGAGCCAGTGAAAACCGGTCAGAACCGGTTTG
>PVKB01008212.1:0-19995 GCA_004027205.1 Ctenodactylus gundi | reverse complement strand
CACTGAACACAGGGCTCCATTCTCATATTGCTTTTTTTTTCTTTAAGTATGAGGGGGGGAAAGACAGTGGAAAAGGAACCTGTGGGTTAGGAGAGTTGTTAAAGACACTTGGGCTAGTTGCAATATAAGGATCTCATGTAGCCTGATTTTTAAAGAAAGGAATTATTTTTAAAATCCATGGGATTCATGAGACAAGTGGAAATAGAACACAGAATGTATATTTGAAGATAATAAGGAACTGCTTTTGGATTTTGGATGTACAATGGTATTGTGATAATTTTTCAGAGTCCTTGTTTTTAAGAGCTACGAACCAAAATGTGTGGAAGGAGTGAGTGATTCCAGATCTGTTTCAGAACAGTCCCCAGAGGGGAGGTGGGTAAGGGACCGTGGAACACAGCTGACCCGTGCCACTCGCCGTTGGAGCTGCTTGATAAGTGCATAGGAGTTTGTCTCCATGTTCTCCTCCTTTTTGGAAATGTTGGCTATTTCCCAATATTATTCTCCTGGACATGGGGAGCTAATGGACCGACCGGAAGCCTGACCTTTCCCTTTGTTGCCACACAGTGCTCCAAGAGCTGCCAGGGCGGCTTCCGGGTCCGGGAAGTGCGCTGTCTGTCCGATGACATGACCTTAAGTAATCTCTGTGACCCTCAGTTGAAACCAGAAGAGAGAGAATCTTGTAACCCTCAGGATTGTGTCCCTGAAATTGGTAAGTAGAGATGCCTGACTTGGAGACAAGGTTTATCTTTCTTTCACAGCCAGGTTCTCTAGTGCGACAAGACCAAGCCCATCTGGTCCCTCTGTAGCCTTGTACGTAGCTGCGAGGTTCATTAGGCCAAAATGCTTTTGGGAACTCTAAGTTCCATAGTTTAGGATGACTGGTCCTAACATGGATGTCTGTCCAGGCCACCTCCCGGAAGACAAGCTTCAGTGTGAATTGATGAAAATGAAAATCCATGCAAAGGTTTGGTTGTCATCCCTAAGGTCAATGTGGATTTGAGGCTTATGATGTAGCGCAGTGGTAGCAGGCTTGCCTAGAATGCTCAAGGCCCTGGCTTCGATGCCTTCGATCCCTAGCACCACAAAACAAAAGTAAAATTTCGTATTAATTCTTCATGCAAACCATCATCAGCCCGTCCTTGAGAGGGGACACTGGTCATCTGTAGCTGGTTTGTTGAGAAGGAAAAAGCCACGAATGGGTAGAGGCAGGGATGGACAATCTATCCAGATGTCCTCAGTGGATAGTGTAGATCCAGACTCCAGAGGACACAGTACTGGACTCAAGAAAAGGGTGAGGACAGCAGAGAGCCAGTGGTTGGAGTCCTGCAGGGAATAGCAGCACAGCAGTCAGAAGACCCCACCCTGCACACTGAAGTAGTGTCCCATTCCCTGGAGGGCAGCACTGGGAAAAGTTAGTGAAGTTGGGCCCTGTGGGCTCAGAAGGGCCCCTCTCCCCGCAGAGGAGCTGAGGTGTATTCAAAAACCCAAAGAAGGTGTCAGGTGGGTAAAGGGACATCCACACCCTAAGCCCCACCCAGTCCACTCAGAATACACCCCCAGGCAGGATCAGGACTGGATCCAGAGTAGAAATATCCCAGACCTCTTTAGCAGAGTTCCTTATGGTTTCAGTACTTGCTCACTCTCTCTGCCTTCAAGGTGACGTCAGAGTCAACATTGTTGGGTCAGTGGCAGTGGATTCCTCCTGCCATGGGCCAACCAGAGGTTTTAATTCACTGACCTAGTGTCCTTTCCATCCAAGGAAAGCTCTGCCAGTCACAGAAAGGATGCTGTGTCATCCACTGAAACTTAGATTTGGATCACAAGTGGTTATGTGCACTGGTTTTTAAAGGTTGTATTATAATGCAATATTCAAAAGAAAAGCTATATGTATAAATTCATATGTATAAATTTGCCTGCTTGCATCAGGCACATAGACAATCCAAGAGAGCAGAAATGGCCAGTTCCGCGGGGTTGGTTGTACAAGTTTAAAAGCTAGGAATGCTTGAGGTGACCCGTTCACGGGTGTGACGGCCTGTCATTCAGCTGCCACACATGTGTTACAGTTTTCCCACAAATGTGATATGAAACAATCTTTTTTTACCACTTGGATTGAGACATCCATATTTGTCTCTGATGTGTTTTCATAGGGAAAAAACTGTTTAGCTTTCGATTATATGAACCAATTCTAGAACATGTGAACAGCACTTTGGTGTTCTTTGATATGCCTCAGAACTGTGCTGTCAGAGCTAAAGCTATTCACAGTGCCCAGCTGTCAGCCTGAGTTAGGAAGCACAGAGCTCACATACCCGGGGCTTGCTACCACAAGAAATCTACAGAGAGGTAATTGGAAGATGCACGTTTTGATTATAATAGCAAAGAAGAAAATAGTGCATGAATACCTGGGGAATTGTGTGTTACTGTCAGGTTTGTTTAATCTGTGTGCATCTTCACAATCTTTCATGTGATCTCAGCCATCGCTATGGCATCTTACAATTGGTAGTGTTATACAGAATCAAATAAATGCCTTTCATTTAGATAAAGAATTAAATCCCTTGTGTACACAGATCACTCAAATTAATTTTTTAAAAAAGAGAAATGATCTGCTTCTATAAAGGGTGAGGAAGGTGAGAAAATCCGCTATAAAAGGCTGAAGAAATATTTACACACATCCTATCAAGAAATCCAAACTTTAGGGGCTGAGGGCATAGCTCAGTGAGCAGAGATCTTACCTAGGAGCTGGATTCGATTCCCCAGCACCACATAATAGCTAGGCATAGTGACACATGCCTGTAAGCCCAGGATTCGGGAGGATGAGGCAGGAGGATTTTCAAGAGTTCTAGGCCAGCTCAGATTCTATCATTCAGGACCAGCCCAGACTACAGAGTAAGACTCTGTCTCCAAAAAAGGGGGTGTGGGGCATCTGAGGGCACAGCTCAGTGGATAGAGCACTTGCCTAACAATCACAAAACCCTGGGTTCAATTCCCCAGCACCACATAAACTAAACATGGTGGCATATGCCCTTAATCCCAGTACTTGAGAGGCTGAGGCAGGAGGCTAGGCCATCAAAGCCATACCATATTTGGGACTTTCTTACCCCTGGAGCGGTATGGAGAAAGGAGAAAGTGATCACAGAATGAGCTCGGGATTGTTCAGGACAGGCCTGGGCTCCAGAGTGAGACTGTCTCAAAAACAAAAACAAAAGGAAAGAAGGAAGGAAAGAAAAGCTAACTTTAATAGGAATGGGAGTTCATGTCTTGTGTTTTTCTGTAAGATTAATAATTTTTTTAAAATTCAATAGTGTCAGCAGTGGCAGAGTCGTAGGGGAAGATCATTCTCTCGCTTGTGCCCTAGTGTGACCTTTTTTGGAGACTCTTATGTCAGGATCTATCAGGGTACAAAGTGCTTGGTATCTTTGACTCACTAACCAAACTCCTAGGAATTTATACTGGAGATGCGCTCTTTAAGATGTACAAGTGCTCGTGTGCCTAACGAGTAGAGCTGAATCAGTTGTGTAGAACTAGAGGATGACTAAAGTCACTAGACAAAGCACGGTGGAAGGGCACGTGCCTCACAAGTGCACGAGGCCTACATTCAATCCCCAGCCCCCAAACTTTACCTAATTTCTTATAATTCAAAGAAATTGGAGGCAAATACATTTTCACCAATGGGAAGAAATGGCTAATTACCTTCTAGCACCTTGCACAGGATATGCAGATGCTCTGAAGAGGACCGTGGCAGATTTTATGATACAAACTGTATCTGATATGTTTATGAGTAATCGTTTTTGAGAACTTGTTTAGATGTTCCGGCAGGGGAGCACAGCTACTCGTCCACCTTTGACCTCTGTAGCGGCGAAGGTCCCCCTCTTTGGCCCGAGTGCCCAGCTTCGGGAGGGACGCACATGGAGCAGGGAGGGAGGGAGGGGACACCGGCCTAGCCTGCCAGATCCGCCGAATCAACCCTGGTGATCAGTGGGTGACAGACATTACAGCCAGATCACCCTCACATCCTGAACAATATTAAAAAGCAACCAGCAGAGAAGTATACTGTCAATTCTCAAGCTAGTCTTTAGCCCACACCGTGTTAATCAAAACACTGACAGGCTTTTCATAGAAAAGCTCTGTCACAATGGGTCTCAAGTTTATATAGAAACAAACAAAAAAAAGCAAGGAACCAAGGATATCTATGCAATTTTAGTGATGAACAGTGCTGGGGATTCGGCCTGCCATGAGACCTATTGCCCCAGGGTAAGATCTGTAAACTAGAAGGACAGAAGGGAGACCCCAGAAGCAAACTCAGGTTTAGAGGGGTTCTTGACGTGGAGGAGGGAAACTGTGCAGGAAGGGCGAACAGCTAAACAACATGGCAAAGTCGTCCATATAGGAAAGTTCCTGCGTCTCATCTCAGGTGCGCTCTCTCTCTCTCTCTCTCTCTCTCTCTCTCTCTCTCTCTCTCTCTGTTTCTCTCTCTTTTTTTCTCTCTCTCTCATCAGTTCCTGATTGATTGGGTAAATAATGTGACAAGAACATTTTAAAACTTTACAAGAAATTATGGGGAAATCCACTTTTTATTTTAGGGTAGGGAAGTTTGGTGGTTTTTTTGTTTGTTTGTTTGGTTGGTTGGTTGGTTTTTTTTTTTTTTTTTTTTTTTTTTTTTTTTTTTTTTTTTTTTTTTTTTTGCAGTCCCAGGAAATAACCCCAAGACCTTCTCACTGAGCTACATTCCCAGCCCACTTTTATTTTGATCTTGAGACACAGTCTTACTCGATCATTGAGTTGCACAGGCTGGGCTATAATTTGTAATCCTCCTGCCTCAGCCTCCCAGAGTGCTGGGATTACAGGGCTGCCCCACTAGACACCGCAGCACCCGACGCAACGATGTGTGTCTTTTTTTTAGGTTTCAATACCACACAGTGGTTAGGGTTACCATCATATAGAATCCAAATCTAGAAATGTCTAGAGATAATTAATTGGGACTTTTTTACCTCTAGACTGGTGTGGAGAAAGAAGCAAGTGATCACATAATAAACTCTGGGGATTGTATCTATGCTAGGAATGTATTGTCCTTGAATTGAGTAATGAGAAGACAGTTGAATAATTTCTCTGCACCAAATGCTATTATAATGTTCATAATAAAAACCCTATAGGTCATTAGCACGCACACCACACATAGATGTGAATAGTGGGATGGGTGGAAAAGCCACGCCCACGACCCTGCTTCTCCGGTCCAGGCCGCCTCTTGGGCTCAGGGAGTCTCTTCTCTTTCTTTCTCTTCCTCTACAGATGAAAATTGCCAGGACAAGTACTACAACTGCAACGTGGTGGTGCAGGCGCGCCTGTGCGTCTACAGCTACTACAAGACGGCCTGCTGCGCCTCCTGCACCCGCGTGGCCAACAGGCACGCGGGCTTCCTGGGGAGCAGATAACCCCGCATTCCTGTCCCCTGCCCCCCAAGGCTGCAGGCCGTGTGCCTGGCTGACTGCGGCTCCACCCGGGGCTCCCTGACCCTGGACTGTGCTGGCCAGCGCAGCCACCACCCCTGCCTTCGGTCATGTGTGCTGCCCAGCCAGGACCAGGGCCTGGGCCCCGGAGTGTTAGAAAGCCATGGTCTGTACTGATGACCCCTCCTGGGGACCCCGTGCCTGCTCGTGGTGGGTTCTCAGACCGGCATGGGAGGTGCACGGAGCCCTCTGCCCAGCGCCTGCCCCGGTGCTTTCCAAGGCGGCACACAGGCCTCTGCCGGAGCGCTGCCTTGTTCCCCGGAGGCCGAGCCGACTCAGCCTCGCTGGGCGCGTGCACCTTCTGTCACCTCAGCCTGGCTGTGCTTGTCTTCATTTTCAAAGACATAACTAGCCTGCTTTCCTGCCTTAGGACACAAATATCTCATATTAATATAGTACCTTATCATTTAGCAGGTGTATTCACAGATATTAGCTCATTAGTGGCTCACAACATCCCAGAATGAGGGAGGCAGGGAGATGAATTGTTATTCCACTTTCTCAACAAGGAAACTGTGGCTTGGCTCAGGTAGCTGATCTGCCATGCACTGGCAGAACTGAGTCCCTAACACAGCCACCAACCAGGGGCCTGTGCAGGAGCCTCCATCTTAAGGATGCGGCTTCGCTTCCGGAGGCTGAGAAGTTCCCACCAGCAAACGAGGCCCCGGCCTTTGCGTTCTTTCTTCTGCCTGAAGGCCCCGCCCCCAGCCTCCACTTGCTCTCCATGTCTGTTTCTGCTTTGCCATCCCCCACCACTACCACCCCAGTGACAGCGCCTAGTTACAGGACTCTGCAGGTCTCATTGAACTCCATTGTCCGCAGAACTTTTCTGTGACACAGGAAAGCTACAGAGGAAGCCCAGGGGCCACAGGAAATTCTGGTTCTGTTCCAAGTGACGTATTCCTCCGGCCATGAGCTTTTGTGTGACAGAGCAGACTTTCAGGGCACATGGCGCTGCTCTCTGGGCCACCCCCTCTTCAGCCACCTCTCCTGGGCTCCTCACCACACGTGGCCGTGGGCAAAGCCTCGCCTGGCAGTCCCAGCTAGAGCTGTGTTGTATATCGCTCCTCGTGACTTAGCCCTCAGCTCCCCCGGATGTGACCACCGTGGTCTATAAGGTCAGCATTAACAGCTACCCTGAGAGAAGGCTCCATGACACCACATTCCCCCAAAAATATTTCCCAACTCACTTCACCCAAATATAGAGTGGCGGAGACCTCAGGCTAGAGGGGGGTGCAGTGCACTTTGAAAGGTGAAACAGCCAAAAAAAAAAAAAAATCTCCCTTGAGAACCTGAAACTCTGCCAATTGGATAATCCTTCATAGCTTTGGGGAGTAGTGTCACCAGCCTGGTCTGATGGTTCACTGGGACTCTCCTGACTGAAGGCCTCCAGGATATCCTTGTAGCTCCTCTCCCTGGGGAGCCCTGGCTCATTTCCCCACCTCTGCTGGTGTCCCTGTGTCCCCTGCAGACACACAGCTTGACAGAGCCCCCACTGCCTGGCCCACCAGCCACAAAGAAGCGAAGAAGAGGCATATCTGTGGTTCCTGCCCCGTGCCTGCTCCTTGAGCCCTGCCACCTGCCTGTCATGGGGGAATTTTTCCTTCCCACTGCTGCTCTTAGACCTTGCCCATCCTTTGAGAGGTGGCCTGGGAGGTCTTCTGTACATGCTGGAGGGCAGGGCAAGGTCATTGGGTGCAGAGGGGAAGGCTGGTTCTAGCACAAGTGATGGAAAACACCCTAGCCATCAAAGCCACCCGACAGAGGCTTATATTACTACACCGAGGAAGCTCTCTATCCAGTCGGGACTTCTCTGTCTAACGGAAGAGGCGCACCCTGGTCCTTCTGACTCAGGAATTGTCATGACCAGGTCAGTGATGGTTTGGTCTCTCTAACATCTAATGGTGTCCTGTGGTCCTAAATATTACCTAATAGTCCTTCAAAAAGACAGTGATCCTCGCAGGACAGCAGCCACCCTGTTGGCTGTGGAACTGGGTAGGAGAGCCCGTCAGCCAGCCCTCTACCTTCAGGGGGAAGGAGTATGTCAACTAAGAGTCTTTTTTTTTCTTCCAGTACACAATGGAGCTCTTCTTGGGGCACCCTCAAGGGGTCGGGGGGGGGGGGAATAGATGACTAGAACAGAGGATATGTCAACTCACTTGTCTTGAGACCCAAGTGTTGATCATTTCGTAGTCTTCTATGTCAACATCCTAGTGGCCCTTCCCACAGCACAGCTCATACAACCAGGGTCCTGGGTGTTTCCAGTGGTCACGTTCCTAGGGAGGGAGCCTAGGAAAAGCCCACCCTGAGGTGGCTCTCTTCCCAGCATCTCTGTCTCCTTTCCTAGTACCCACTTTTTCATCCCTCTCTTTTGATTATCTGCCGTCTCCTTCTAAGAGTTCTTCACAGCCCTTTCACTGGTTCTACTGTGGAATTGAAATGTGTGTTTTAACAGTGCTTTTCTCCCCCATGTGTAGAACCACCTCACGCCTGCTCTGAATTTTAAAATTAGATAAAGCTGTTATAGGTTCTTGTCACAAAACGCAGCATCAAACAAAAGCAACGTGCCTTCCTCACTTCTCTCTTTAGAAAGGAAATTGTGCCTCTTGCAGCCATAGTCAGAGGCTGTGTGTCATGATGTCCATCCTTCAGGTCCTCACAACCACCTGCGGCTCTTGTCATAGAACAGGGACCAGCGAGTACACTAAACAAGAAATGCCTTGGGAACCTGCCACCAGAGGGGCATAGTTCCATTCAACAAAGCCACATTTGGGGTCTACCAGCTTTTGGGAACCCAAGGTTTGTGCTACCACTGTGAGCCACTATGTGACTGATGCTCTTACAATTGTCCCCCTCTGTCCCTCTGCCCTACCTCTCTGGCCATGGCTCTTTGGGGGACTTTGCCTTAATTTCCTTCAGTATCTATCATCCACTCAGTTCCCAGTGTTTACATTCATTCTTTTCCCTTTGAAACAAGTCAATATCAAGCATTTTAAAGGGATGAAAAATAAGAGGCATTAGCTTGATTTGTTTTCATCCCCTTGTATGTCAGCAAGAGAAATCTAGTTGTTACTAACATCTTTCTAAGCCATTGCCTTTTTTTCATAAATGTAGCCAGTGTTGAGTTAGAAAAACAACGTCACAAATAAAGTGGTACAAAGAGAGGTGACTTCCATTAAAACAAGTTGAATAACCTGCATGAGCCTCAAAGCTGGAGACCAAAACTTGGTTCTGGCCATTTTTAACATGACTTAAATGGGAAAGAAGAGGCCTTACCAATCAGTGTTGTGGACGCAGTGAAGTTGGAGAATGAAGGGCTTGGGTCACAGGTCGTGGGTCTAGAAAGGTCAAGGCAAGAATACAACCTCAATCTTAATTCACTGGGAATAAAGTTCTACCTGTGGATTAAGAAGCTGTATGAGTGTCAGGCAGGGGAGATGTGTTTCAGTTGCACTCAATGTGAGGAGGACTGGGATTGGGACCACTAAAAAGCCAACAAAACTCACGAGATGTGTAGGCTCCTAATGAGGAGAAAATGTGGCAAGAGTCGGGCCACCCCGTGTCTGGGATCTTTGAGCCACACTTTAAGCAGACTGTTGACCAGGTGTAACATCCAGGTGGGGATGTTCAAGCACAGATGGCTAGAAACAGTTGAAAGGGTCTCACAAAAACATACAGCTTGGAGAAGACCCTCGGGCACTGTGACAGCTGTCTGTTCTAGTACTGGGAAGTAAAGGCAGGCGCCGTATTCTTGCTCGTGCAGATGAACCAACTTTCCAAAGGTGGCAGCCATCCGAAGACAGAAAGGCTCTCTGGGAGCTGGTGACCAGCCCACCGTGGGTGGTATCGGCAGAGGCCCAGTGACCACCATGTGTCAAGATGCAGGGGAAGGATTATGACATCTGATTGGGTGACTTGTTATTTCACAGTCATTCCAAGTCTGGGCCTTGGAGATTGTGTTAAGTTGGATGGCTTTAAGTGAGTCGTTTGGTCAGGGACAGAAAGGGCATGGTGCCATGTTGCCATCATGTCGGCCATTTTTGACTCGCTGGTATGCCCCTTCTCTGAGCCAAATGAGGCCTCAAGGGAGTGGAAGCTTCCCGACAGCTTTCTCAGCATCTTTCAGATGATGATCCCTGGTCTCAGGGAGAGAAAACCCCTCCTGTCACAGAAACAGACCCCCCTGCCTTGGCCCCAGCTCCCCGTCAACAGCCTGACAGAGGATATACTTTGTTATAACTTATTATTTTGTGCTTTGTAAATACAAGATGTTTATAGGAAATACGTGTCCTGAACTCTTATCTGCAAATTGAGTCACTATGTCCAAATAGTCCTATTATTTAGAGTTTGTTAATATCAAAGGGACTCCATAGGTATTTATTTACATATGCCATCTACATTTGTATAAAAATCCTTTGATTATACTAACTCAGCTTCCTGGAGTGTCACTGCACAAGTTCTTCCTCTGGGTCCATTTTTACACTTGTTTGGTACACTGATTAGTCAGACTCGTTGGGGTTGAAGATCAAAGATAAATTACTTTGCTTTTGACTCATTCAGGGGCTTTCACCCCAGCATAGTTCCCGAACTGGATCGCCACCCTGTATTTTCTCGTGGCTCTGCCCTCTTCTCATCCGTTCTCTGTGCCACATGCTCTGTCAGGCTCCCCAGCATCAGCCGCTTGGGGGGCTCAGTCAGAGCTGCAGACCTGGTCAGGGAGAAACTTGGAGGCCAGTAGCAGCATCCTCTGCCCTGCTGGTCCCCGCTGGGGCCAGGGCGTCAAGGTTGTCCTGCAAACTGCACAGCTGTGAGCAGGAAGGCCACTACATACTCCATGCACTCCATGTCTCCCAGGTGGCATTAAATTATTATGTAAGGAGGTAGCAAGCCGACAGGTGGGTCATGTGGCCTGTTTTCAGTAAAATGACAACTATTTTTGTGTATGACTAATTTATTTTTATTGTAAAAAATACAATAAACTGGTTAAAAGATCTGCTTCGTTCATGTGTTTATGTTTTGGCTGGCTCTGTTCATGGTCCATTCACACTACTTCCCATAGCCCTCCTCCAAGAAAAGTATCAAGCATTTTAGAGGCCGCCAGCTGGCCTGTCAGAAGTTGGATTTGGGTGCCCTCTGGGTGCTGGGACAGCTAGGGAACAGCACACCCCTCGATAAAAAGAACTTGAGCCTGCTGTGTGCACAGGCCCTCCACCGTGGCTGTGTGCTGGGAACATCTGAGGAGCTCAGCAGGGAACAGTGTCTTAGTAACTTAATTTGGTGGGACAGAATACACACATTCACAATTTAGGGGAGGAAAGATTTATCTTACAGTATTAGGAGGTCACAGACCATGCATGGTGGCAGTTGTACAAGCACATGGCAGAAGAGCAGGTGACAGGTCATTCACAGCATGGCAGGCGTGAAGCCAAGTAAAGGAGAAGGGGCAAAGCTACCCTGCTAGGTCCAGTCCCAGTAACCTGCCCCTCTGCGCCAAGACCCAGTGTCCCACCGCCTCCAACCAGGTCCCACCGCCCAACAGCACATCATGCCTCATAACATGCAATATTGGAGACTTTGTTGGGGGGGGGGGGGGCACTCCAGATCCAAACCATAGCACGCAGGCCTGTGCACCACCCCAGGCCTGCAACTCCCATGTGCTTCTCTAAACCTCCCAGGAGGTTACTGAGGCACTTTGCTGGTTCCATGTGCCTCTCTCAGATCTGGCTTGAAACCCCTGTCACCTCCCCTTGAGCTGACTTCACCTTGGTCTTGATTTTGGTAATTGGCAAAATCTTATTTGTTATCTTGGTGCATAATCAGGCAAACTATGACTTCGCTCATAATGCCAGTTAAAAATCATCCTTGTCTGGCAAGTATCCAGAGGAGTCAAATCCTGTTCTTGGCTCCGTTCTGTACAATATTTGTTAATAACGCCCCAGAGACTCCTTCCTGACCTTCCCATTCACATTTTTACCAGAAAACTTCCATTTTTTTTCTCTTCAAAAAATCCTGCAAGAAATAAATAAAATCCTGGAAGAATTCACAGCTAGAACCTTTATCAAGTACACAATAAAATATCGTTTAGTACATTCTCAGTGTTGTTCCAACGATCACTTCCTGGATCGCCTCCTGACGTATAACTAGTGATCTGACCACCTGGAGGGTGGAAGAAGGCTTGTGAGACTCAAGAGGTAGACAACTCACAGGGGCACACAGCGGGAACTCCCTGGGAGCCAGGACTCCCAGTGACCCACACCTGGGATACCCACACGTGGTCATCAGGTAGACTCACAAGTGCAGCTTGTGGTGCGAGTTCTCCAGCCTGGGGACACTGTGCCTCACACATTTCAGAGCCCTCAAGGGACAGGGCACAAGAAGAAGAACTCAAGAGACAGTCTACAGTTCCCAGAGTCATCACCTCGGCTGGGATAGGCTTTTTGGTGATTTGATTGATTGCGAGTCATCTGCCCCTACAAGTGACCCTCAACCATGCTTCCGGAAGGAACCCCAATAAACTCTCTGGTTCACCAAGTTGGAGTTTGGTGTAATCATCACATCGGTTTGTCAGCTGTGCCCTGTGCGAGGTAAACAGATATTAGGTCATGTCTCCCCGGGAGGCAAAGTTTCACACAACACCCTCAAACTCTATTCTTCAGTGCCCAAGTGAGGTGTCTGCTGTGTACCAGCTCTTGTATTATCTCACAGCATCTCAACGATGAGGTTAGAACACGGAAACCCAGAGAGGCTTCATGCCCAGCTAAGACTGGATGGTGCTAGGCGTCTACAGCGCCCCCTAGAGGCTGGGGCTTGTGTCCTCCCCCATCCATCCCCCCCAGGACCTGGCCTTTGCTGGGGTCTTAATGCTTATTAGCGCTCGTCTTTTTCTACACATCAGTTCTGGTCAGGGAACCTCCATTTCACAAGGCCTAGGTGAAGTCCAGCACTGTTTATCCAAGCTAGGTGCAACCACCAGGCCCTTAGGCTGCATTTGAAGGTGCACTGCCACCAAGGAGGGGCAACAGGCTTGCTCCATGGGCCACGGTGGAGCCCCCCACCTTGATCTCTAGTTCAGGAGACACGTGTCATGTATGCTCAGTGGCCGCTAGGAAAGAGTGACCAGGGTGGGGAGGCTTCTGCTGGAGAGGCCTTCAACCTGCAGACACTCGAGTTTGTCCCAGACAGGTGACGAGGACTGGGAGACCTCCAACGGATGAGGAAACTGAGAGAGTGTCAGAATTGGTTCAAAGTGAGACCTTGGAGAGGCTCAGCAGTGGGAAAGATTCTTTAAAAGCCAGCGATGCTCAAAGGAATGACCCAGGAACATTTGGGGGAAAGGAAATTTTGCTGTAGATTATATTTAAGATGCCATCACTGAGTCCATGTCACTTCTTGGTGAGATTTGGGGTTTGGGCGAACAGGCGCATGTGGGGCATTTCACAACATCGCTCATGGTGTCTGTGTCGTGTTCACATGAGCCACAAAAGTGTGGAGTGAAGGCAGAGGATGCACAAGGGAGGTGTGTGAACGTGGGTAACCAAATGCATATTAGTGAAAGGCAAGTGCTTATTACATTAGATTTGAGGTTTGAAATTTTCTCAGAAAGTTGGGGGGGGGGAGGTAATAGAAACACAAGGTTGGCAGGACAGCTCAATTTCTGCTTTGTTTCCCGAATCTATCTAATAAGACCCACTTGGCATTGCTCATTCAACCTCCAAGGGCATGTGCCACCCCCTGGAGATGGGCCCCAGGCACCTGCGTGGCCATCCCAGGCCCCATAAGCATGGGAAGCACTGAGTTACCAAGCACCTACTCTGTGCCAGGCATCTTCAAGGTCCAGGTCCGTCGTATCACTTAATTTTATCCCATCAACAACTCGCATGGCACAAGCCTCTCCTGTAGACATTCTATGCACAAACAAGTGAAGGCTCAAATACAAGAAGGAAATGGCCATGTTTCAAGACAGAGAAACAGGACCCTGAGGCTGAAGCAGAAGCAGCTTTTGTTAGTTAGTACTGGCGCTGCCCCAGAGGAATTAATATCTCAAATCTGAGCCAGGAATGCAGGAAGACTTAATTATACAGGGTTTTGACTTCTTCGTCTCTGTGTGTGGTAACAAGTAGTTGTGACGGCCTGCTTCAAAGTTGCTGTGATGCTAAAAGGTACCGTCTAAAGTTACAAGGTGGTGCTTGAATTACAAAGCAGTGCTAGAGTGCCCAGGGAGTGTCTGCTCTGCTGCTGACGCAGCCGTGTTGCCTCCCCGCTGATCAGGCTGCCCTGTGCCTTTCTTGTTGTGGTAGGAGCAAGCCCAGGCATCCACCACAGCCAAGGCAGCAGCTCGTAAGCAGCAGGATCTGCTTAGGATTTCTTTAGGTCTCATTCTGTAATAAAATCAATAGGGCTTTTAAAAATGGTGATGTTGGGACCTTCCTCCCAGCAATTCCTATTTTTCATTATTTGAGAGACAGGTCTAGGATGGACTGATTGATTGATTTTTGCACTGGGTATTGAACTCTGGGCCTTTGTACTAAGCTATTTCTCAGGCTTTAAGAAGATTTTTTTTTTTTTTGGAGACAGGGTCTCTCAAATTATTACATTACCTAGTCTGAGCTCAAACTTGCAAACTTTCTGCTTCGGCCTCCCAAAGTACTGGGAGTAGAGTGTGTCCTACTACTCTTGGGCCAGTGTTAGGATTTTAAAACTTTTCCAGGAAATTTCAGCTGGGCAGAGAGACACTAGGACGAGTCCATCTTACTCTCAGATGCATGGGGATGACCAGGGACCTTATTAAACTTCAGATGGTCTCGGGGGTCTAAGGCAGGGACTGGCATTTTTTTTTTTTTTTTTTTTTTTTTTTTTTTTTTGAGACAGGGTCTTGCTCCATAGCCCAGGCTGGTCCTGAACTCACTCTGTAGCTCAGACTGGCCTCGAACAGTAATCCTCCTGCCTCGGCCTTGCAAGTGCTGGGGTTACAGGTGTGCCCCACTACCTCCTGCTTATGTGGTACTGGGAGTCAAACCCAAGGCTCTAGCTGCCGAGCTCCAGGGGCCTGGCTTCTAACTCACAGGTTCCCAAGTGATATTACTGCCAGCCCGAGGACCACATTTGACAAAATGTCCTAAGTCTTCTTGGATTTAATGAGAAGATGAGCAAATGATTCTGAGGTCCTTTATAAAAGAATCTTCTGTAAAGTCCAAGTTCTAGGATGAAATCTGTCCATTCATTCCTTCAATGAATGACTCAGAGAGACTCTGAAATGGTTTTAAGCCTCTGTGATCAAGTATATGTGAATTCATTCTATGACCTAAGGGCTGGAGGTACAGCTCCATAGTTAAAGTACTTGCTAGCACACACAAGTCCCCAGGTTCGATTCCAGTAACATCACTTAAAAATTAGTGCATGCCTCTAATTATAGTACTTGAGAAGCTGAGGCAGGAGGATTGCTGTGAGCTTAAGGCTGGGTAGGGGTACATACTGAGTTCAGGACCAGCCTGGACTTCAGGGCAAGACCCTTTCTCAAAAATAAAAAATTCTGTGAACTAAATCTGTGCACCATTTAGACATTCATTTGGTTATGCATAAAAGAAAGCCTTACAATGCTAATTTAGCAATTTTTCTTTTTTATAACACAAAGTCCGGAGGGAAGCAGTTATGGGCGCTGGCTCAGCAGCTCAGCAATTTAAGTACCAGCTTCTCTGATGATGGCCTCACGGTTTCAAAGCAGCGCATCCCTAGCCGGCTGTCATGTCCATCTCCAGGGGAGAACATAGAAAGCAGTTGCAGCTGCGTTTGCTTCAATTTATTTTTTTGAAATGCGCTCCCCTTCCTATTCTGACAGACCTCTCCTTATGTCGTGTTGGTAAAAATGGGTTCAGTGGCTATTTTTACATTTCAAGGAAGCTGGGAAAATGGAGAAAGGATGCCATAACTAGGCATATCAGGATCCGTCAGGGCGTATTGGACACACAGCTGTGCAGGACACACTGGGGTGCTGTTAAAAGAGAATAAAGAGGAAGAATTACAGGTGAGATGACCAGCGATGCCTCCGATGACACAAGCCCTAGTCGGAGCAACAGAACGGCACACCCTGTCCAGGAAGCCATCTTCAGCCTTGGCAGTGCCGCTCCTGGCAGGGGCTTAGGCCGCCATCATCCCATTACTCAACGCCTGTCTCTTGAGTCCGGCACTGTTTGCGGCACTGGAGGTACTGGGCACTAGAGTATGGGTGTGGAGCTTCTGGAGCACAAGCACCAGGGAAGACTGAAGAATGTCGTGTCTACACAACAGTTTGGAACTGTGCACTGGGTGGTGCACACAGCACAGGCCCACGCCGTCGCTGTCCCTGCCCAAAGTCAGAACAGGAGGTGAGGAAAGCTCAGGTAACCAACAGAAGCAATGTCACCACAGTTGACCCTACCAGTGTACTTTGCCCCTGCCGTTGTTCAGTTAGTGATCTCGTGTCCTGACCAAGATCCGAAGCCCCTCGTGATCAGTTGCTTGACCCGATTCCCTCTTTGCTGTACACCCTTTCTACTTTCAATACTATTGAGAGTCAGCTCTGATCTAGACGGCACCTTGGCCGCTGCTTCGGTAGGGAGCAAGTCTCGACGTCCCGCGCTCTGGCCTCTAATGCTCTAAATGTGGCCTCTGAGCGATCCTTGCACCTCGGCCATTTGTGATGCATGACTACAGGTAGGAAGGCCTCTGAAGATGTCAGGTGCTGCAGGTGCGGACAGGCACCTGCCCAGACAGCCATCCATACACATGAGGGGCTGGCCTTTGCTCTAGCTCAGGTGAGTCCCAGGCAAAGATGACAGTGAAACTTAGACGGGCAGCACCATGTGGGCAAGTTTATTACACACCAGGCCCCACACCAGGACAGAGAGCCAGCACTCCTGTCTCCACGCAGTGAGGGGCACTTCCGAGCCTCAGCAAAACATTCTCTCCCTTATCATCAGTTTTAATTATTTGTTCTGAGGTTACGTTTTTAGTTTGATAATAATTTTCTTTTGATTACATATGAAGCATGACTGGAAAATATGATTAGGGCCTGGAAAAATGGCACAGCAGTTAAAGCAGCACAAGGCCATGGGTTCAATTCCCCAGCACTGCCTAAACCAGGTGTGGTGGCACATGCCTATGCATTCTGGAGGCTGAGGCAGGAGGATTGGCATGAGTTCAAGGCCAGCCTGGGCTACATAGTAAGCTTTGGACCAGCGTGGAGTTCAGAGTGAGACCCTGCCTCAAAAACAAAAAACTGAAAAATACGATGAATGTTTATGTTTTAATTTATTGCAGTGAGAGACACATTACCCTAACTTGTCTACCCCCAAATTCCCTCCCCCTTTATCTGAGCACACTCGTCCCCCATAATCATGGCTTCCTGAAGCAGTTCCGGAAGTCCCCTTTCATAAGCCTCCTTTGTTGTGCTGTTGTGGCTCCCTCAGTGTCCTAAATGGATCCAAAATATTGACCTTTCAAGGTCATTCTGACTTTAGGGAACAGCCAGAAGTCGAATAGTGCCAGGTGTGGCGAGTAGGGTAGATGAGAAAATTACTGTGATTTTCGTTAAAGAGATGATTTTAAAACCCTGTGAATGCTTAGATAACTATATTACAGTAAAAAGGCACAGTGCCTCACCTTGAACACGTGTACCTCATCGTTGTTGGCAGTGTGCATTTTACTGTAATAGGGTTTTTTATTTAAACATTCACTGTCTCTTTTGATCACCCATTGTAGTTACATTACAGTTATTATCTTTCTACTAAGTCTTACGCTGTATTGGGAATATAATTAAACTCACTTAATCTGACAATGGAGGTTCATGAACCCACTGTTGTCCTCTAACTGTCCTCCGAGTGCGCTCAGCGTGGGGTAACTAGCATGGTGAAGCCTCTGATGACCTTTCTGGTGTCCACCTCGACCCCCACTCGGGAAGGGCTGGATGCTCCGGGCTGCAGCAGTGACAGGCAGCGCGAGGCAACACCGGGCAGCAAGTGCCCAGCCAACACCTGCTGGGGCTCCTCCAGGGCTGCTCCTCTGAGAGCCCTTGGGGGCCGCTCCCGCCGGACTCAGAAATGGTCTGTTCAGTTATTCCGACAGTGGCCACAAGGGGGAGCAGCAGGCTGGTGTGTGTTCAGGACGTCCTGCCAGCTCAGGCTCTAAGCTACTGCTGCCCGGCGGCTCCCCGACCCACCCTGCATTGCTCCACTTCCGCTTGCCCTCTT
Organism: Ctenodactylus gundi; assembly: GCA_004027205.1. Lineage (NCBI taxonomy): Eukaryota > Metazoa > Chordata > Mammalia > Rodentia > Ctenodactylidae > Ctenodactylus > Ctenodactylus gundi. Next base: position 2,273 of record PVKB01008212.1, on the reverse strand, counting down.
CTGATTCTGCTGTTTGCTGCTTTTTTTTTTCTTGTGGTAGTGGGGATCGGGCCCAGCACCTTCACACTGAGCTACATCTCCAGCCTTTTTATTATTGATTTTGAGACGGAGTCTTGCTAAGTCCTTACATTGCCCAGGCGGGGCTCCAGCTTGTGCGCCTCCCGACTCAGCCACCCACAGGGCTGGCGTTACAGGCCTGCCCTGTGCTACCAGGCCTGGCGCCTGTTGCTTTTGTCTTTCTGCCTCTGAAAGTCTGGCTGGACAGCATCCTGACCAAGCGTGACTGCAGAATTCCATCTGTGGGTGGGCAGGCCCTCAGAAGGCAGGTCCTCAGCAGGGTTAGCCTGACAGCTGTGCCCACTCGTCACCCAGCAGAGGTCCCGCCTGTTCATTGATCCCCAGATCCTGGTAAACTGATCCTTAAGGCCATCACCTCTAGCATATAGAAAAAAACAAGGTCAAAAAGCCTGGTCTCTGGCCATTGTGACGAAACCTCGCAGCGGTTCTTGTGGAAACACAGGAGATCCTTTTTTTCTCCTGTTAGGAATACTATATATTTTATTTTCCCTTCAATATAACCCTTTTTATTAGTGTGTATTTGCAATACACAATACTAAAATTCATCCTGAGGAACTTCACGCCTTCACCCCTTTTACTCCCCTTCCCTCGCCCCCCTCACCCTCCCACCCATCACACATCTGTCTCCTCCTTTCTTATCTCCACTCTTATTTTGTTCTTTTACTTATTTTTGCTTTGAAGTTCTCATATGAGAGAAACTGTGGGATATTGAAATGTCTGTGTCTGAGTCATTTCACTAAGCATCACGGTGCATCCATTTTCCTACAAAGGGTTCAAATTTATCTTTCTTTTTGACGGAGTACTACTCCACTTTATATAGATACCACATTTTATTTATCCGCTGTTATGTTGGTGGACAAATTGCCAGTTCCCACAATTTAAGGGAATACTATACGATGAAACGCCAAGGTACCACTCATTGACTCACGAGCCACATCCAAAGCCATGCCATTCCACAGTTTCCTGTATGTTTCTGACACGTAGGGAGCTCTAACTCGCACGAGTCCATATGTCAGAAAAAAACATAACAGATGTTCTTATGGGACAGAGATGCCATCTCGGTGTTGACGATCTCCTAATTCTGTTACTAAGCTTCGTTGTGCTTTGATAGAGAAAATTGTGCATTTAAACACTGGGTAAATTTGTCAAAATTTTTTGCTAAAAGTTTAAATTCTGTTCCTGAAGACGCATGTGTGTAGTCATGAAGTTTTCTCTTGTGCAATTTCAAATTTCAGCCAACACGCTGGACTTTGGGCGAGGAAACATTCTGACAAGGTGGGCAAAGCTCTTCTCATGGAATAATGTCTCCATCTTGTGGCCCTTCTGGGTACTGCAGGTAGGCAAACCTCGTAATTTTGAAACGATTGGTGCGCTAAGCCGCATCTGGGAGAGAACTCCACGGTCACAAACTCGGTCCCTGGCCGCCACCCTGGAAGGGTTTATTAGCTCAGTGGTTTATTCATAGTGTCAGTCCAGAAAGGAGAATCTCTCGTCTCTATTTTCATGGCGGGGATTCGACGCAGAGCATTGGCTCTGAGCTACAGCTCCAAACTTTTTTTTTTTAAATTTTTTATTTTGAGACAGGGTTAAAGTAGCCTAGTCTGAGCTCAATCTTGTGACCCTCCCGCCTCATATTAGAGAAACTGTGGCAGGTAAAGATGGGGGTCAGCAGAGACTCCCTCCTGGAGTGCTGGGAACACACGCCTGTCCCCTGGGCCCCGCTGTCCCTATTTAGGAAGAAAAAGCCTTCGCACAGAATCCTACTCGGTGTAAGAAAGAGCAGCCGAACCCGGGACTCCCGGTCCTGCCATCAGCGCACCCTGACACCGTCGTCACACACCAAGTGGTCGCGCAGGGACATCTCCGTGGGACACCCCGGAAAGATCCCTGGGAAAAGGGCATTCAGCTCGGGACTCCACTTTTTCGGTCAGTGTCCCGTCTGGCCAGATGAGTCCCTCCTGTTAACACGCATTCTCCTTTACCACTTGCCAGCAGGGCTGTTTTCACATCTCTCTTCAATTTGGTTTATCTTGCGTTGCGAGTGATCATTTCAACTTCGCGGCAGAAGGGGGAGGTGGCGGGTGCGGGCGGGCGGCGACAGCGCCCGGCAGGGGCCGCTGCTCCGGGCGACGGGCGGCGCTGGCGGCGAGGTGACTGTGGGATGCCGGGGGCGGGGCTGGGCAGGGGCGGGGCGG
>PVKB01008211.1:0-20017 GCA_004027205.1 Ctenodactylus gundi | reverse complement strand
TAACATTCATGATTCATTTAATAAATATCCATTGAGTAATAATTAAGACTGGCTTCACTCTTACCAAATGAAACTACAAACATGGCAAATAAATAATTTTTCCTTCATTTTTCCCAAGAAGTTCACATTTTAACCACAGATAACATACACATTATATATATATATATATATATATATATATATATATATATATATATATGTATATATATGTGTATATATATATGTGTGTGTGTGTGTGTATTATTATATGCAGTTATAAACGACTATAAAACACTTAGTGTGGTACAGTTGTGTGACTAGAACATCTAGTAAGAAAATAATAAAGTATGTTTTAAAATATATCATGAAATATACATTTAAAAAGAAAACAGTATTTACATATGTTCAGTAGTGTGCTAATTATGACGTTAATATAATATAGGAATAATTAATTTTCTACCAAAATTCCTAGCCAGGAAAATACTGCTTTTCCTACCTGAAGAAAGCTTAGAATTTGCGAGCTAAAGGCCACAATGTACAGATTCAGAAGATCCGGGAGCATCCTCTGTGTTCTCCCCACCCTCTGGAGAGTCCTCCTGCCATTGATGACTCAAGCCCGGGAAACACTCCATTTGCATAGCTGGAACTGAAGGTGTCTGTCTGTGGTTATTCACTCTGTGCTTAGTGGTGTCACAGATTGTGCTGTCGAAAATCAGAAGAATCAGCTACGTGTGTTCCCTATTGTTGTGCAAACAAAACTACAGGTGGCTTATTGGCTTATTTTCCTGTCATATGGTTAATTTACTAAGACCTTTCTTCTAAAGCATTTAAAGTCACAATATACCATATGATCATTCACATAGTAAACTGCACTATAAAAATCATATGCTTCTATAATGCAAACATGTTCCCTATGAGCTCATTTTGCTTCCCAATGTAGGTCACAGAGGCGATTTTTTGGTAGAATTAACATTTCTAGACTTTTTTTTTTTTAATCTTATGGCTTCAATCCCCCTGGACACGCTACTGGTCAAATCCACTACTATACGAAGAATCCAGTCCTATTTTTGAGGCAAGAGAAAGCGATTTTAGAAATTTTGATTGCTTTTCATTTTCCACTCTCCTGTAAAATTTTGTGAAGACGCTCCCCGCACCTGCATGCAGATATGAAATCCCTGTTTGTATCAATTTGCTTTCCCATCTTCCTTACTGCTTTAAGAAATATATTTCAAAAGAGGCAATAACAATTTTTTTCATAAATTAAATAAAGAATGCTTAATGACCTATTTGTAATACTTTGGGGGCTGATGAAATATCTTCCTTTGACTTCTGGTGCATCATAAAACAAGTTCATTATTAGTTTCATTGATTTGTTCATTAGTAGGTTGAGGGTATAGAAAACTTCATTTTGTTTTGTTTTGTTTTGTTTTCCTTTTTCTTTTCTTTTCTTTTTCTTTTTTTGGTAATGGGGTTCCCCAGTCCTCTCTTATTATTTATGTTGAGACAGAGTCTGATTAAGTTATCAAGAATGGGCTTGAACTTGCAATCCTCCTGCCTCAGCGTCCCAAAGTGCTTGAAGGGCAAACATAAAGGATCATGCTAGGATAATGTGAAATTAATTGGTTTACACAACAAAATTGTCTAATAATAGATAAAAAAGTTGACTTATCATAATCTTAACTCCAAAGTGAGGTATCTTATGTCCATGTTTCTATAATGGTATTTGATGTAATAAAACTCTTAATACCAATTAGGGTTGAGATCCTGGGTAAATAGTCATTTAACAGAAAAATTCTCTCTATATAAATAGCTTCCCTTTATAACATTATTGGTTTCTAATGTGTCACCTTTGAGAAATAATATTCAGTCCAAAAATGGCAAGGTACCAATAATATATGATTAGATGTAAATACACAAACCCCATTCTAATTTACCTTATCAGCATTAAAATTGAAGACTGTCATTTGAAATTCTAAGATCAATATGCACAAGTTTGACTTCATCTATTTTGTAATATAAATATAAAAAAGAGAAGGATGGGAGGAATGGATCAGTGGTTCATGCTCTTGCCTAGCAAGTGCTAAAACAGCACTGAGGACAAGAGTTCATTTCTCCAGCACCGTATAAACTGAGTGTGGTGGCGCACACCTGTAATCCCAGTACTTGGGAGGCTGAGACAGGAGAATTTCCGTGAGCTCAAGGCCAGCCTGTGTTCCAATTGAGTTCAGGACCAGGTTGGGCTACAGAGTTTGAGCCTATCGCAAATAAATAAATAAGAAGAAAGAACAGGAAGAAAAAAAGGATAAGTAAAAACATAGCTGGTGTTCAAGGACGATGTGTATCAATATTTCTTTTATTTCTCCTTTTAGTTTCAGTAATCAGCAAATAATAAAAGATACAGAAATATATTGGAGCAAACTATGCCTTGTAAGAACTATGAGTATTATGAACTCAGGAATTAAATCCCATGCCCATTAACATTAACTATACTGCTCTTTCTGTTCACAATGTCTTCAAAACACTTCACAGGTTTCATTAAAAAGAAAAATTAAACTTGGCATTCAAGTGCATTGAGTTGTTATTAGTTACCTAGGATTATTCTCAGTGTTGGAAATACAGAACGATGCAGGTTTCGTCCCCACTGATGCTTAAATTCTAGTGACAAATGACAAGGAAAAAGCTAACAAATGAATACACAAGCAAACTCATTTAATAAAACTGTTTCTTGGTGTAGACATACAACAAGAACAAAAATATATTACATATAAACAAATCCGAGAAAATGGACAGGAAGAAATGACAAGGTAGAGTGGCGGTTGCTGTTTTATTTCAGATGATTGAGAATCGCGTGTGCTTTCATTGCAAAGATGGTCTGGGTGCCAAGGCTCAAACAGGAGGAGTAAAGGACCCTTAAAAAGACATGAACCCAGAGGGTAGATACGTTCGGAGCCTGACCCGGGACCTGCGCTTGCTGCACAGCCTCTAGAAAGGTGTTAACTCCACAGAAAAGGAGAGAAGCATGCCACGTGGGTTGCATCCACAGAGGGTTTGAGGCAGGCAGGCTCGGATAGAATAGGGCCTCGGGGCTGGCTCAGAAATAACCGCTTTTATGCTTACAAAGATACATCCTGATGAACTGCAAGAGAAATATTAAAGGTCCAACCCAACTGGTTGCTAAGATATTGTTTCAAATGTTCACAGCATTGACTGACGTCCACACCTCCTGTTGTTATCGAGGTAAGCATGTCTGTCAGTGGTTAAGGAATAAGGGCTGCAGCTTCTCGATGGTCTCTTAACGGTTTGACCTAAATTTACAAGAGAAAAAAAAAGGCAGGAGGGGACAGGGAGAGAGAGAGATTTACATTAAAATTTGTACAGAAGAAAACATTAAAAATCATCTATATTCTACAGTTTGGGTTTCAACATTTATATAAAAATAAATTTATTTCACTATCATTTTTCATAGAAGATGAATTGATCGCTGAAACTAGATGTAGATGAACTTGAACATGCAGATTCTCCCTCTCTGGTCTCTATAGGTGATAATGAGAGAGGATGGATAACTGAGACAGGGGACGGATGAGCTTCTCTTTGTATCTTATAATGTTATTGTTTAAGAATGAAAACGATACGTAAATACAGTTCTTAAGTCCCAGAAGAGTAGGGCAGATCGCCACTCTTGTGAAATGAGTACTTACGTTGTGTATAAGCATACATAAACGTGGTGTGAAAAGACACATACAAAGCCCAAAGAAAAAACTTTTTTTTTTTAATCATCAGTGAGTTCTTGCAATACTTTAAATTGCAGTCTTCCCAAGTAACTAAAGAGCTATGCTGCCACCTAATGGCCAAATTATTTGCATCCACAAGATGTTACAATTCCTTAACATTAAAAAAAAAGTGATAAATAACTTAGAAGCCTCATTTTCAAAAAATGAAGATTATGAAATAGTTATCAATTAATTTACAACAAATTACTTGCAAATTTTTCTTTTTTATTTATTACAAACCAAAACAACACTTATTTTTTTTTTCCCCTGTGGTCTTGTCTGTGATTAGCAGAATGCGTTTCGATGGCCCTTCTAAGAAGAAAAGGTATTTCAGTTTTCAGTGTTGAAACAGAATAAGATTTTTAAACAAAATCATTAGGGTTTAGACATCAAGATCTAAACTACTTTTAAAAATGAAAACTCCAAAACATATCTGGGTTAATGACTCTCTGGATTAAAAGGGAATTCCATAAGCCTTAATATTACATTAATTTTTTTGAGCAATAGTGTTCCCTAAAGGAACTGCGGCACTTAAAGCCCTTCCATTTAGAAACATGAGCATCTAATCGTTTCATGGACCCACTGAGAAAGTAGCCACTTGTTCCTATGTATCTCTTTCTTTATGTCCTAAAACAGGGTAATGTGGAGTGTGGTTTTAAAGGTACTATTCTGTTGTTTGGTATGAATTAATCCAGCACAATCCCTAACTTCAATGGTGCAATTATACAGTCCTTTGGTATGCTTCCTATCTGTTTGAAACTCATTATAGTCTAGACAGGTGCTTCTGTTGTAACAAACAGAAACTTTCAACTCAGATAAGACAGCAGAAAGCATTGAGAGAAAAAGAGTTAATCAGACATTTTAGAAACGTATTCTACCGTAGTCTGCATTCCATAACTTGCCCGTCACCTCCCTTCCCTCAAAGATCTCCAAGTGGGCATGCCTTGACTTTCATTAGAAATTCAAATTGTAGAAATTGGGGGAAAAAGGGTTTATCAAGAAATCCCTGCTTGCTCTAAAGCAAAGCCACTCTGAGATCTCTGAGCCCTTTGAATGACTGAGCTGTAATGTTTCTGCCCTAAATCCATAATCAAATAGATTGCCTCATCAGAAAGATTTTTTGAACACTTGCTTAGATTTTAATTTGCTCTTAACAAAGCAAACTCCCAAATTTTCCCAAATGTGCTTCACGCTCTCTGTGATTCTTTAAACTTTGATAAGTCTCACTGCTGCCTTTTAACGTTATTATGCTACATACATGTATTTTCCCATCTCATTATCACTGTCCATATTTTATCCTTGTCTTTTTCTATTAGCTCCTATTTCCACACTCTCTCTACTCTTTATAAAATACATCCTTCTGTTCTAACACTTTGAACAACCAAATTTGCTGAACCGACCATAACTACCTACCTTTTTTGTGTTTGTATTTAATGTCATCGATGAAAACCATTGGCTACTTCTTTTTATAATTTAAACATCATTTTAGATTTAGAGTTATAAGAAAACTCACTTGAAGGATAGAAGAAATTTGAATTCTAGTTTCTGGTACTTTTGTCTTTTTACGTTCTTTGAATTTTCTCTAAAGCACACTGAAAAGTGTGTTTCCAAATTAATTCTGGGTTGTAATTCAGATAACTGCTGTACTGATCCCATCCTCTATATGTAAACACTAAACTCCAATAATGGGAATATATAACTGATGCAAATTAGATAAATAAAAATGTCATCAATATTCTAATTTTCTAAGTATAATTTAAAATGCAGACAATATGATTTCATCACTCCACATGTGTGATATTAGACATAGCATTGTTTTTATTCCATTTTGATTAGAAAATTATCCACATATTTGATGTCATGACTTTCAACCACAACTCTTCAGGTTCAACACAAGTTAAGAAACTGAAATTCATGCGAGTTCATTTTTAAACACTCAGAAGAATGAGTTTGCTGTACCGCAAGGGAACCAAAGTCATGGGTCCTCCAGAGATGTCAAATTACCTTGGAGACTCTTGCTACCATTTTAGGAGTTAAAGGTAAGGTCTATGGCATGATGGTTACCATGGTGGTTAGTTGTCCATAAAAATATCATGAGATAGAATCCAACTCATCCTTACCTTTAAATACTTCTTCCTTAGGTTTGAAGAGTTTTAGAAATGTATTCACGATGTATGCCTAAAGACTCAGGAAACACCTGGGCAGACATACAAGGAAGAGAGACATGCGGTTCCCCTCGGCTGCTCAGAGTAATCGTGTTTGCCCCCCTCTACTGAAATGGATTCCCGGAGGGCAGAAGCTGGTTGTATTCATGTTATACTTTTCCGTGACCTATAACCTGGCACACAGGAGCTGTTGCTGTTTATTGAGGTGGGGTAGAAAATATAAGGGAGCCACTAAAGAGTACATGTGCTAAATGGATGGTAGGCTGGTGCCCACAGCGTGCTTTCTGGCAGTGATGGAAACTTTTGGACAATGGCCTAGTGGACAGCATTTGTGTCACCGAGGGGGAGTCCTTTAAAAATGTTGTGTAAGGCTGGCCCCTTCCTGAGTCTGTCTAGCTTCCTGGCTCCTGGTAGAGGCTTTTGCTCCAGCGGACATTTCCTGCCATTGAGATCTAGCTTCCCTACCAGAGGCCCAAAGCAATGCATCTGCCTGATTTTGTTTTGCAACCAAAAAAACCATGATCCAAAGAAAACCTTTCCTTTTATCTCTTAATTACCTTTGGCACTCCATTGTAATGGTCTGAAATTGGCTAATATGGAAGAGATAAAAGGATAGAAAGAAATGGGAGAGATAGAAAGATTCTCCAGCGTTAATCCAGTTTTACTTAAGACAAAAATTGTTAAGTAAAGTTAGAATATCTTCTACTCAAGATAATCACAATATAACTTAAAGCTTTATATATCTCACACAATCCTCTTAAAACTTTAAATTTATCTTCAATATAAAGTTATTCCAATTTGTTTCCCAAAGATGTGATATTCTTAACTGATTAAAAAAAAAAATGAAACGGACCAAGATAATAATGTTTCCAGTCCTTCAGTTCCACATCTCTTACTGTTACACATTTTAATTCTGGATGTTAAAGTCCTGATCTTCATGAGTTGCCTAATCTGTTGTAAATAGTTGTTACCATCAAGGGTAAAAATAACTAACTATTTCTGCACCATTTAGCACCAACCCTGGAGCTGAACTGAAGGTAAATGGCCAGCCTGGTTTAACCTTGCCCATTGTTGCTAAGTATCTTCCAAAGGAAACCTCCCTCAAAAGATCTTAATTTTCTCTGTCACCGTGTTTATGGAAACTCAGTGTAAGTCATTCAAATGAGAATGGTCAAAGGATGATTTCCTTTCTTTTCATTCCCTAGCACATTAGTTATAGTGACACAGAGAATTAATTGGAAAAGCGAATTTGCATGGCACTTGGGCATAGCTTTGCATTAAGCACAGAAAAAGTTGGTTTTGCAAAATAAAAAAAAAGATTTCATATATTAGGTGTTAACTGTAACTCTCTTATTAACCAATGACAACTCTTGTTAGTAAACAGGAACAGAGAAATGGCCACGATTTCATTAAAATCTGCTAAAACCTTATTAACATAAAGTTAGATTATTTAGCTAACCAAGGTCTCTTAAATATTACACATGGCAATTTCTGCCCCAAGGCTGAATTTGTGAGACGTTATCCCTATATTTAAACCATTGGCAATCCTATTGGAATGATAAATTAAATGTGTGTGTGAGCGCGCGCATGCACACACACACACACACACACACACACACACACACACACACACACACACACGCTCATACAACTTATTACACTAACAGAACCTCTAAGACCCAGGTGGATTGTTGTCTTAGAAACAGCACAGAGATAAAGGAGAAAAATCAGTAAACAAGGCTCCATAGAGTTTTTCAGCTTAACACTAGACAGGCAAGTAAGAGTAGCTAAACGGAGTTATGATGTGGGCAGGAGAGGAAATGGAGAGTCCGGTTCGCAAATCGGCTTGTCATTGCGAGTTGACTCATGCTGATGCTGTAGTTTTCATTTTATACACTTGGGACACTGGAAAAGCAAAAGGAACCTGTGTGGCAGATTGGGCCCTCGTGCCCTGTTATTATTAGGCTCATTTTGTAAATAGAGAAGGATGCATGTTCATCCCAATAAATTTATAAACAAATGTAACAACACAGATTGTCTTTGAATTTTGCATGCCGAGTTTTACAGAGACAGGTGTGTTTTCTTTAGCAAAAATACCTGTGAAAATGTGCATGACAAATACGTGAAGTGAATCTCAATACATCAAATGTTACATGGCTTGCTAATGTTCTAGCACACTAGCTGACTTTGACCTTCACATAATTGTAATGTGACGGTAGTATTTTAATGAATGCATTACTCATGAGTCATTTATAACTAGTTTCAACTAATTGAATATCAACAAATATAGAAATCAGAAATTTCAAATAGATGAAATTTGTTGATAACCCTGGGTCAATTATTAGCTTATCAAGTCCTTATCCATATGGTCTTGCATACACCATTTGATATTCTCTATCTATGCAGAATAATTTTAATAACCTGAACATAGTCACCTCTTGTTTGATAGGTATTATGACACCAACTACATATTTCACTTGAGGCAAAAATTGGAGCCCGAACACCGAATTTTACTGTCACTTGATGGCTTTCATTCTATTGACTGCGGTTATGCGTTTCTTCGCTGCTTCATTGTTACTTCTGGAGAGTGTAATGTAGTGAGAATAACTGTGGGTTATATAAATATTATTTGATCTCTTGAAAATATTCAAGTACGCATTTTTAAGGAGCAACACGTATTTTTAATGAAGCTATTCAGCAGATGATAAACTGAACGAGGGAAAGTCAATAAAAGCAAACATTGAATATATCTAAAATTGAGAGGAAAAAAATTCAAAATTCTAATAAAGCCAAACAGTTTTCTCCGATGTGCCCTAAAATAGAATGTTTCAGCTTTTTGGAAAAGCACTGTGAGGAGCAGCACACGAGAGAACTTGCCCCTGTGTGCAGTATGCATTAGCAGATCATATCTGTGTTCCTTTCCTCTGCCACTGTCACCGTGTGGAACAGTTTGTTTATGGGAGGCCCCATTAACGGTTCCTTACAGGTGACCCCTGCTGTAGAGGGTATTACCACTCCACAGGTTTCTATCACACATTTTTTTTTTCTGTATGTCAAAAGCGTATGTCAGAGCAGAAAGGGCAGAGATAAACCTTGGGGATTCTAAAGAGTGACACCTGGCCCGAATTCAATTTGTCAGGAAATGTGAAGCTGCGTTGCGATGCACCAAGATGCCGGGTTCGCTCAAAACGACTCATTTGCTGAAGTTTAAAATTAACTCTAAGGAACCTCCATGCAGTGTTTAAACTTTGTGCAAACATAATGCTGAAATATTTAAACCCAGTGCAAATTCTGTTTTGATTCAAGACAATGAATATGCTTAATTAAACTGGCACTGAAAATGTAAATATTTCAGCTAGCATCGCATTAATGTTAAACCCTGGGAATTAAATTGTACATTTCTAATCTTTCATAATGATGAAATTCAAAATGTTATTGTTGTGCTTATAAAGGAGTCCATTGTTAGGCGGCGGATTCATTATGGGACAATGGCTACACATCTAATCCCACAACAGGGAATGGATTCAATGGTTCAATATTGTATACAATGATCATAATAGAATTTACCAGAAGAACCCTCAATGACATAAAATTGAATTCCAAAATCAAAGGCATAGAAACAGACGATATCACATACAGGTAATATTTACAATTATACTTTATACTTGGCAGACACTAAGTAAATTATTTTAATAACAAATTGACGTTTTGATTTCACTGAAACAGTGATTTTTTTCTAGGAAAAATTATACTTGTCAAAGATTTTACAGTAAGCAAAAAAAACAAAAGGCAAAAATAGAAACCAGCCATATTCCTTGATCTTCTAAAATGTGTAAATGCCGTTCGTTGCCAAGAAAATAATCTCAAATTAGTTTTCTTATATTTTTCTTAAATTTTATTATGATGAAGACACTCATCGTGAACTCTGGTAAAAGTTTGCTTCCTGTACAATAAATAATGGTCGGCTATGGCTGCGTAGTCGCACCGGACCCTTTTGAACTTAATCCTTCCGCTTACCGCAGTCCTCTTACCCCTGGAATTCAGGACCCCATTCTCCCTGCTCCTGTCCCTGCTGACCACACTTCTACTCCCTGTTTCATGCCATCAGATACTTCAGATACATTATATTAGAGGAATCATGCAGTCTACCGACTCTCATTCCAGAATTTCTTCCATTTTTCTCTGTATATTTCCTTGCCCCGTGTGTCTTCACTGGATGCTCTGCTGTTTCCACGTGTTGGTCATTGTGACTGCAGAACAGCTACTCGAACTGTGGAAGACTGAAGAGAGAATCTGTCCGGTAGGTGGCTTCCCCAATGTGGAACTGCTGCATATCACACTTGCATGCTTTTTAATTTTTTTTGAGGAGCAACTATCCTGCTCTTCATTTTACATTCCCACCAACAGTAGACACACAGGTTCTCACATCTCCACATCCACGTCAACCCTTATCATCTCTCGCTTCCTTAATAATACACATGGTGGTAGCCATAGACTGATGTCTCATTGTTTTGATTTTCATATCCATAATTATTACTTTGAGCGTCTTCTCATACACATACTGATACATAAATATATCTTTTGGGAAATGGTTATTTAATTCTTTGTTCATTTTAAACACAGATTGTTAGTTTTTTCCTTTCTATTGAATTATACATTTATAACAACAAAGAGGGGTCTCTAACAATATGTTTTGTGGTCCTAGAGATCAAAACCAGAGCCTTTGCTCAGAGCTACCTGCTCAGCCCATCTTTATTTTTGATTTGGAGACAGGGTCTTGCTAATCCACTAAGTTGCCCAGGTGAGCCTCAAACACGTGATCATCCTGCCCCGTCTTCCCTGCTGGAATTATAGTCTTGTTCCCTTGGCCTGGCTAAACAATCTAGTTGTTGACGGAACTAGAAAAATAAACCAAATAGAGAAGAGAGAAACAATAGGAAAAAATCATTAAAATTACTTTTGAAAATTTCAACAGAATTAAAATATCTGTACTTAGATTTAGAGAGATAGAAAGCTGCGACAAATTCAGAAATGAGAGAGGGTACAGTAGAACAGAAGCCATATTAGTAAAGAAAAAGATTTTTCAAAAATTCTGCACATATGCCAACAGTCCTGGTTACCCATGGAAAAGGATAAATTCCCAGAAGCACAAAAGCTATCAAGTCTTAACCATGAAGCAATGGAAAATCTGAGTGGCCTCATAAAATGGAGGAAAACTAACTAAATAACTGACAATATTCAAACATCTCAAAGAATAAAATACTGGGACCAGGGTCTCTCACTAGTGAATTTTATATAACATCTAAGAAAAAAAATAATGCCAAAATTTCTCAAACCCTCATAAGAGCAAAAAAGAATGAACTTACAATTATTTATTTATTTATTTATTTACTTTTGTAGGCAGGGTCCCACTCTGCAGTCCAGGCTGGTCCTGAATTCACTAAGTAGCCCAGATTAGCCTTAGACTCGAGGTAATCTTCTTGCCGCAGCCTCCTTAGTGCTGGGATTGCAAGTGTGCTCCACCACGTCCAGCTTATTTGATGCTGGGGAATCAAATTTAGAGCTTTGAGCTTGCTAGGTAAGTGCTTTAGCCTCTATGCCATTCCTCCAGCCCAAAAAGAAGGAACATTTTAAAACTAATTTTATGAGAATAGCTCTAACCTAATAGCAAGGCCATACAAAAGACATTAATGAAAACACACACACACACACACACACACACACGGGATAATATCTTTAACAAACACAAATGCACACGTATTTACCAGCAGAAAACCAGAAAACTGAGTTTAGTAGCACATCAGAAGGGTCATAAACCAAGACCAAGTGAGATCAACTCCAAAGTGGCATTTCTGGAACATAAATATAGTTAAATACATGTAAAATAAGTGATGTGTTGTATCACATTAACAAAATAAGAAGGACTCTTATGGAGAAGATGAAAATGAAATGATTTCTCAGTATATGAAGGGAGAGTCAAAATTTGGTCATTTATCATACTAACTCCAAATGAATGAAGTGTATATTTTACCTCAACATGTGAAGACCATGTATGATAAGTCCATAGCTAACATCCTGTTTAAATGTGAAACATGAAAGCTTGTTCTCTGAGGGTTTGAACATGGTTACTCATGCCATTTTTATATAGTTCTTGAACTACCTGGCCAGGGCAATTAGTCACACAAACAAAGGCACCAGACCCAGAGATAAATAGCTAAAATTGTCCCTTTGATATATAACATGATATAACATATATGCAGATAATCACAGTTTTCATCAAAACAAACCTGTTTAAGTTTATAAATAAATTTAGTTAAATTGATGTTTATGAAAACCAACATACAAAATTAGTTGTACTTCTATACATTGACATAGTATGTTGGACAATCAGAAAGGAAAATTGAGAAGAAAATCATATGTACAGTACTATCAAAATGAATATGTAAAAATTTTTGGTTAATATCACAATAAAGGGATTGGTTGGATTCAGAGAAGAGGCATCAAGATTTAACTACTGCGACCCATTTGAGGAATAGGAAGCTGAGTTAGAGTGGTGACTTAAGTGAAATGATTTAGAGGTGGAAGATTAATATGTTAAGTACTGTATAGTTTCTCTGACTTGGAAAACCCAGAACACAGACATTCTATAGAACCACATGAAGTGATAGCTGGAGTTGGGGGAAGGGATAGGGAGGGAGTGGGAGGGTCAAAAATGGGAAGAGATTGTAAAGTTGATATGCTACATATGTGCAGAAAATAGCCAAATTCATTGTAAACACTATGTATTACATATGTATATTAATAAAAATAGTGGGGGAAAAAAGAACAAATTTAACTAAGGGATAAGGCATATATATATATATATATATATATATATATATATATATATATATAATTTCATGAAATTAATGAGGTAATAAAAACAAAATAAATGTAAATTTATTTGGAGTTTGAATGGTTTAACATTGTTAAAATGACTGTAGTATCCAAATTAGTCTGTAAGAGTCAATAAAATTGATTTCTAAATTACAAAGACTTTTGTTCTGCAGAAATAGGGAAAAATTCATTTCAAGCAAAATAAATTTTCAAATGGCAAAAGGAGTACATATCCAGAAGAACAAGTATACAGGCATATTTTGTGATTTTAAAATATATTATAAAGCTCTAGTAACAAGAACAATCTGGCACTTACATAAAGGCAGCTACACAGATTTACAGAACAGAAAGTAAAATCCAGAGATCAATACATGTTTATAGTGTGAACTGAATTACAAGTGCCAAGAGTATCCAATGAGAAAATTACAGTTTCTAACCAGTGTTGTAAAAAGAGAAATCTACATTCGAACTAATGAAAACTGAACTGTGCATTGCACCATGACAGACCAACCCACACTGAATTGAAAAATTGAATATAAGACCTGATATTGTAAAATTTCATGGACCAAAAGTAGAAGGAAGTTTCAAATGATTTTGTGGAAATTATTCCAAATGCAGAGACAAGACAAGAAAAATTATACAAATAAGACCGACTCAGACTACAAAAGTTTTGTGCACAAAGAAGCAGTAAATAGATTAAAAAGGGAAACTATGGAATGCAAGAATGTATTTGAAAACTATATGCCTTAAAATATAGATTTTAAAATTCAAAGGAATCCCTACAACTGGACAGAAATACAAGAACAAAAACAGAAATAACAAGCAAAACCTAGAATAATTACAGGCTTTACATAAGCCCATCTCGTCTTTTGACCTACTTTTGACAACAATCTGTGCTACAATTTGGAATAAAGACAAATTATGAAAACTGTTTATCTCTTTTTTTCAATATTAGAAGAGCAAAGCTGTCAAATATACGAGGCAATTGAAACTCAAATTTTGGTTGGCTTTAATTTTCAAAAAAATTAATAGATTAAAAAAAAAAAACCAGAAGTGGTGGGAGCTCATTTCAAAGATGAAGTTGTTAAAAGAGGCGGGCTGCTTTCCTCTCCCTTGCTCTTCTGCTCAAGGCGTCAGAAAGACTGGAACCGTGCTACAGAGAGGCCCTCACGGCCGGAATTGTGGAAGATCTTCAACACACAGCAAGTAAGGACCTGAATTTCCTCCAGAACAACATGCACTGTTTTGAAAACCCGGTCCTCTTTCAAAGGAGTCTCCAAAAGAGACAGCCTCCTCGTTACTGTCGCCTCCTGTGATCACTGAGTCACAAGGCCCAGACAGGTCTGCAGCTGCAATCCTCACCCACAGGGGTTGGAAAGTGATGGAAGCTTATGAGTTTCAGCCACTAAGTTTTAGGACAATTCTTACGGACCTATGAGTAGCTTAAAAGATCTTTGTATAAATTTTGATTACGAGCGTTATTATTTGTTTTTTCTTTGTGGCAACTTTCAAAATTCAATTAAACATTTTTTTTCCCCTTTTCAAAAATCAGCGTGGCACATATAACTCAAAATTGAAACAAAAAGCAAGTTGCTTTTCTTCAGCCGTCCTAGCCATACTGGCGACACATAAGGAGGAAAAACGGCGAAAGTGTCAAGAATAGACCCTTTTGGATGTCAAAACTCTGTTAAGTGGGAAGAATTAAAGCTAGTGTCCTCAGAAAAAGGTAATTGTAATCTTCAAAAAATTATTGCATATTTTAAATTAACTGAAACTTTTCGGAGGTTCCTAAAACTCCAAAGTGGTGAAACATGAGTATGTAGACATGCAAATCCCCTGAACTTTGTCATTAAACATTGCATGCATGATCAAATCATTGTACTCTCCTCCAGAGGTGTGCACTAATTCTTTATTTCATAAAGGTAAATATAAAAGCATAAGCTCAGAAAGTTTCATGGAAGTTTATACACATAAATAAAGCTATAAAATGTATGAAAAACTAGTGAAATCCAAATTTGCTCATTGCCTATACAGCGGGAATTTTCTGCTTGAGTAATTATACTGTATTTCTACAAGATGTTTTCTTTGGTGGATGCTGAGTGATTATTAAATGAAATTTTCCCAACTTATTCTTAAACGTACATGTTGTTCTATAATCATCTCAGAATAAAAACAAAACTAAACTAGAATCAGAATTGTATGATTGGTAATAATGGCTACCTTCTGTATATCATCATTTAGTGCTAAGCATTTTAAAAATCATATATGAACAATGAAACAAGAATATATTATTGATCCCTATTAGAAAAGAAAAACATGGTTGCTTTGGAAGGAAATGGGATTTGTAAAAGGATCTATCTTATTAAGAAAAAGGAGAGATTTAAATCATGTTAGTTTGGTTAGAACTGTGCATGGCTACAGCCCTTTTCTGTTAGGAACAAAAAAAGGAGCGAGTTTATGATCTCATATGGTTTTTATATTTATACTTGGCATAATGGTTGCCACTAAATCTATAAATATTTATGAACAAATGAATGTAGTCTTCAAACCATCACATTTTATTCTCTGAGAGTACAGGAATAATGGTGTGAGAGAAAGCAAATTCTTTGTTCCTTCCAGTCATATAATTTGGGCAACTGAATGAAAATCCGAGCTTCGGTTTCATGATTGTCTGACAAGAGAAATAGATGCTTCATATATCTTTTAAATTCTCTCTGTTAAATATCAGATGTCTCAAGCAAGTTTTTGGCATCACTGTTAATTTATGATTGACATTTTTAATGAGTGTCTGAAATGCCAATATTTTGTGTTGTTGATAAAATGATCCATATGTTTTCCATTTCAGACACTCAGGCAGCTGAACTGACATTCTGTTGTGAAATGTTAACTTCTTAATATGATTCCACATCCAGGCAGCAGGCTAAGCCGTTTCCATAAGGCACTTAGAATATGTTCAAGATTTTTTCCTGTTTTCGTCTGAAACTTGGAGTTCTGAAGTACAGAGGATGAGTAAAATCACATATAGATAGATTACATTTTGTCATTATGACAAATGCTACAGAGAAGAACTGATATTATCTGATAGTGCCAAAGGCTGAGTCAAGGACTGCATTTTGGAGATTTCACTGGCATTTGGCAAGAATTTGCTGACTGACCACACCTTACAGAGAAGAAAGATTTGCATTCCCTTGCCACATTTTGTCTCAGGTTTGCACCAGTGTTTGGCATTTAGCAAGGGCTGCTGTACCAAGAAAGAAGTAAAACCTGACAGTATAGACAAAATAAATAAATACAATTATTACTTTTTTTTTTTTTTACCAGAACACTGAATACCAACCACAATTGTTATGTTTATTTGAACCAAGTAGCAGTAAACTTGAAATTGAAATATTCCGATTGGCTTTTCTCTTTGTAATATTTCAGAGTAATATTTCAAAGAATTGCCTGATAGCAACGTTGCAGGTATTTTTTTTCCTTTCACGTTTGAAAATCATTTTGTAGTAAAATATCTCCATTCACGTGCTGAATACCCAAATTATTGGAAACAGGTTACTTTTTATAACACAGGAAATCAACATTAATTTTAATAAACATGATTGAATTTTGAAATATCTCTTCAGCTTGTTTTTCAGAATTTGTAAGATTCAGAAGTTGATTTCTGCACTGACCAGACAGCCGATTTTTAAAATAAAATAGTAAGGAAAAACATCATCACATCATTAGGTGTTCTCTATTTTTTATTTTTAAAATTTTTTTCTGTGGGTTGTACGTGATGCAAATGGATCAGAGACATATCAACACATCTGTTCTTGGCATTGTCCTCCAGATTTTACTGTTTACATTCCTTTGTATCTTGTCAAAGTTTTGTTTTTTCATTAAATGGTGGAAATCCCGTAAACAATTTATTCAACTTTAAAGTTTAGTCAAAGCATTTTGTTCACTTGTTTTTTCATTGATTTAGTTAAAATATGCCGAGATCCTGATGAGAATCTAATAGTGTTTCAGACAGTTACAGCTCTTTCCCATTTAATTGTCGTCTTTGTGATCTACAGTCGCCTACAGCTATGATCTGTTTTGCGTTTCCTTCTGCTCCGGGTTAATAAGTGCAATGGAAGGCGCTTCACGCTAGGGGGCACTGTAGAGAGATCCTCTCATGGCGTTCACAGTTTGAAATCAAGATGGTTTGTTTCTCTTTGTCCAATTTAAATTAGAAGCTTCTGTGTCCACATTCTACTGCCCTTTCCTGGACATCCACTTATCTATCACCCATTTATCTCTCTGTCATCTTATGTATGCCTTCTGTTTTCCTTTCTATTTACACACAAAATTGGCACTAAAACACATAATTACTGCAGTTAAAAACTTTAAAACTTGCAAAAAGATTTCCTAATTTTTTTATCTCTCTTTACTTCCTTCATCAAGTTTTACCCATACTGTCAACTTCCAACTTCTTACTATCAATACATTTTCTCTACAGTCAATATTTGTATTGCCACTAAAAGTATTCAACTAAAATACATATTTTTGATTCTTGCTTATATTATCTGTAATCCAGATTTCAAAATAAAGGTTAAGAAAAATTTAACCTCCTGTCAAAAATTACTTTCATAGACCTACACCTAAATCTTTCTCCAATTTTCACCTTACCCACCACCTGTAACCAACTAGATTACCAGAATAACTACATGGGCCTGGAGGAATAGCTCAGTGGTTAAAGTGCCTGTCTAGCCTTAGTTCCATTCCCTGGTACCAAATAAACTGCATGGTGGCTTATACCTGTAATCCTAGTACTCGGGAAGCTGACACAGCAGCACTGTCATGTATCTGAGGCCAATCTGGACTCCATAGTTAGCTCAAAACCAGCATGGACTACAGAGAGAGACCCTGTCTCAAAAGCAAGACACAACAACAAACAAACAAACAAAGTCAAACACATTCCACCATTACAGGTATTCATCACATTTTCTAGAACCACTCTGTCTTGGTTATTTTTTTGCTACTGTGACAAAATACTTGACATGCACAAAATAGAGATTCATTTTTTTGCTCACAGTTTCAGAAGGTCACTGTCAACTCATAGGCGACTGGCAGTGGAAGAAGTGCATAGCCAAGGGGTTGCACACAGGAAGCCAGGTTACAGAGGAAGGCCCAACTACTCTTCCCGTCACACTCTTTCCCCTTCCAGCCAGGCCCCTCCTCCCAACAGTATACAATATCCATAGGTGCATGAGGCTTTTGGGGGACATTCTAGATCAAAACCACAGCACTGTCTTCGTACACATACTCCAGACGAGCCCTCTCCTAACTTACCTGATATTTATTCTTCAACTGTCCACAGTTCCGTATCAATTTGTAGATTACTATGATTCAACTCATTATTTAAAAAGAAGAAGAAGAAGAAGCATTTGTTTAGTGGTAGAGTCTCTTTCAAAGAGAGACAGTGGGAGCAAGAGAGGCCAAAGGCTTCAATACGTAAAATATTATTTAGATGCTCTGAGTATAGATCCTAGTAACTGTATTCATCCAGTAAAATGTGTTTTTTGCATGTTAATCTTCCTTTTCCTCATAATTTGTTCCCTTAATCACCTCTGTGGTACATGAGCTTACATATGTTCTGTATATTTATTATTTCTATAGATTTAAGTATTTGTTACTAATTTGCTTGCCTACAATTTCCTAAAATGATACAAAAATAGAGGGGAAGGTGAGAGAATAGTAATGTCTTTTTTAATACCTTCGCTGTAACTCAAAATATTATTAATAAATGTTTAGAAAAAACTCTCTAAAATATGTAAAATCCCTTCTGTTTTACCTTTAAAAACCTGCATATTTTCTGTCTACTTATCTTTCTAGACTTCTTCCAAACTTAAAAACCCAGAGAAATTTCTTTAATGTTTTAATTTTATTAAAATATTTTCCTATTTAAAAACAATTGAAACTGCTTTCAGTACAGTATCTTTAGAAACTGCTTTTTCTACTAATGGTATGAAACAACTTTTTCTATTAATGGTATATTCTAAGCATATTCCCAGAATATCAAGTGTTTGGGTGAAAAACTTATTAATGAGTAGGAAGTTTTCATTAAACAAATGTGTATGATATATTCAACCATTTCTGATTATTATTTAGTTTGTTTTAACTTTTGCTACTGCAATTTTTAAACATGTAATTATTTACATTCTCTGTAGGAATGATCTCAGGAAGTTTATAGATATTTTAAGAATCCTGGATGCTTTTTGACCTATTTATAATAATAGGTATTAAAATACATGCTAATATCAAATAATGTTAGTTTTTATTTTTAAACCAAAAGTGTTTTGTTTCTTCACATTCAAATTTACAGTTGTGAATTTACATATTTTATCATTTCAGTGACTGTAACTTAACATTAGAACATTAATAAAAATCATGCCAAAAATCAGATTTTTATGTAATATCTTAATTTACTATACATTATATTGCTTAATTAATATTAGATCAATTTGTTAAGCATTATTTTGTTTAATTTATATTCTTTTTTATTAAAATCCATATAATCCATTGCAGATTAATAAATAGTTGTATGCATTTTTTAGATGACACCAATTTAAATTAAATAATCTTTGCTTTTAACAAAAGTCTTCTGTAACTTCAAGCTTATTAATTACAAACATGCTATACACTATCTTTAACAAAATATTTGTCTTATTTTTAAGAAGAGTTGAACTGAAATAAATTTGGACTAAGTCAGTCTTCATATTTGACCAAAAACTTGGCCTATATGAACTCAATTAGCTGTAAGTGCACGCAGATTGTAACCTATTGCATCACAAGTATAATAATATAGTCTTAGAAGTCTTAGTCAAACACAACAGCCATCCCCTCAGTCAATCTCAGGCTAAACTCGTCCACATTATGTCAAATATGGTAAAACTTAGTCACCCCGATTATTTTACCTTTATACGTCATTTTTTGTCCTTTGGTTATAAAAGCAGATCCTCACAAGGGACTTGAGAGGCTGTTTGCATTGCCTTTGAGCCATCTTCACATTAAATTGTTTTCTACTTCCACAAGAGTTTTATTGCTGTAGTAATGTTTGTTATATTTAAATTAATTCCTTTTTTTTACACTTTTAGCATCATCAGCAAGATCTTAAGTGCTGCTTCGCATAACCCCAGAACCCAGAATTAGGGGAGCAGGTTCTGACTAGTATCTCTCTCTCTCTCTCTCTCTCTCTCTCTCTCTCTC